>JAXCMG010008678.1:0-10579 GCA_034642415.1 Podarcis siculus | reverse complement strand
AATTCTGTTGTCTACTTGTTCTAACTTAAGCTCTACATTTTTCTCACTTTGTTTTATCTCCGCAAACATTTTTAAAATCTCTGCTCTAAAATCACCTTCTTGTTTGGATCCCTTTCTATCCACTGGTGTTCCCCCTTCAGGTCTTTTCCCAGTATTTGACATTCTTACTTGATTAGGGACTACAGATACAGAATAGGGATTGCAGATACTCAGTAATTTCTAGCACCTATTGACCAATACCCGTTTGGCCCTTGTTTGACCCCTTGTTTGGCCCCGACCCGCAATATTTTAGCAGTCCTTAGATAGTCCACGTGGGTCGACTTAGTTCCTTTTGCAGTAGACCTTCTTTAGGAGTGTCTTGAAATTCTTTAAATTCTGGAGCCCATGCAAAGGCGGTGGGCAAGGCGCTCTTAAAGAGCTCTTAGAAAGATTTTTTAAATTGCAATTGAGGAGTGGAGGTTCGCACCTTCAAAACCTCTACAATTTGAACTGAAAGAAGACCAAGAACGTATAAGAGACAGAGGAAATACACAGAAAAAAAGAAAGGAAATCCAAGTCGTAATAATATACTCTGTCCACTAGATGACTCTCTCTGGTGCTACTCAGCTCCAGAGGCAGCCTTTCTTCGTGGGCAGTCTGGGAAGTCCGACGACAGAGGGTGAGAAACTATTTTCCGATCGTTAAATAGCCATCAGAAATCGTAGATCTTTCCAGCTCAGCACTAAGATATCAGCAAGTAGATGGAAGCGTAGCAGAGATTTATAGACCAGGTTAGTCTGTACTGCAAAGATAGATAGTCTTTGTTAGTTAGTCTCTACCGCGTTTCCGTTTCTCCTAATGGCGTCCGTGCTTTCTCTTCCGCTCTCACTTTACTGTAAACAGTTCGGGAGGGGGCTCTCCTCCTTCTCCCTCAGTCCATTAGGCGGTTCCAAGTTAACAACTTTGCCCTCTGTCCCCTGTTTTAAACAGACCTATATTTTTAATAGGTTGCCAAATGCTTTAATAAAAAAGTCTTTCAGGGAAACAGGGTAATCACTAGTGGAAACTCACTTCTTTTCCACGCTCTGAAGCTTTCCTGCGTGTTCGCTGACTCCGGATAAAGGCTGAACTCCGTAAAACATCTGTTCTCCGCCGGGTTTCTCTGTTCCAAAAGTGTTACGCCCTCAAATTCGGCTTACTCCCCGGTTTCCTATGCTTGAAAGCGGAGCGCTAGCCTTCTGCGAGACCGGGGCTATCCGCTACTGGGGAGGGAGGAAATGGCTGCCCTAGACCTGCCGCTCAGCGCCGCCGCTCTCTTCGCCTCTTTTGAGGTTACCTGACGGCGAGGCGAGCCGCGTCCGGTCTCTGCTGGGCCCTTGTACCTCCGGACACCCTCCGGACGTGTATCTGGGGTGCTTTCGCCCTTCTGCACCCCCTTTTGCCTCCCTTGTAGGTCAGGATTCGCACTCTCCACCGAATCCCTTCTCGCTTCGAAGACGCGCTCCACCGGAAGTCCGAAGCTATTTTCACCTTGAACGGAACTCCAGGAAGTTCCCAGAGGTGACAATTGCTGAGCTGATTGTTGGCCAAGGAAAGCCTAATCACCAAACTTGCCAAGGGGCCAGACATGCAAAGGAAGTTCTATTGTACTTTGGGTGGTGGGACTTCAGAGGTGTTTGCCTATGCTAATCTTATATCTGAGTCTTGCCCTGCCATGTCTGCTTATGCTAATCTTGTACCAAGGACTTGTTTGGACATGTTTGCCAAGGTTAAACTAGTGTAACCCCTGTCTACCCCTTCCCTTTTGTGACATGTCAGTGATGTAGCAATGATGTAGCAATGATGCTGTAGGAACTGTATTCTGGGATATGGTGGGAAAGTTTTAAAAGTCTTTGTCACCCCATCCTCGGGGTGCAAAATTCCTCTTAGAACCTGTTGCGCAATAAACTTTGGTCTACAGCTATTTGGTCCGGTTGGTGGCTGGAATCCTTCCTTTATTCCACAGGGACCCACGGGTTCTGCCTGACGAGCTGGGTGACTGAGCAGCCTCACACCTAGATTTTTCCGTAGCACGATGGACATGGGGAGGGAGACCAGGCTGGAAGGAGTGAAGAGGGGGCATGAAGAAGAAGAACAAGGAGAATGGGGTCTGGAAAGGGGAGTGGGGAGCGATCCTCCCCAGCCGCTCCAGGATAGGAAATGTGTCCCAGGGGAAGCGGAATTCAGGTGGAGGAGGACGTCAGGTTGGGTGGGGGTTGTCAGGAGCAGCACAATGTCCCTTGAACCCCCGGGTTCCACTCTCCAGGCAGGCGCCCAAAGTGGCCAGCTGGCAAGGGCTCTTTCTGTTGGCTATTTGCAGTATAGTAATGCTGCAGAGAGGGACGCGGGTGGCGCTGTGGGTAAAAGCCTCAGTGCCTAGGGCTTGCCGATCAAAAGGTCGGCGGTTCGAATCCCCGCGGCGGGGTGCGCTCCCGTTGCTCGGTCCCAGCGCCTGCCAACCTAGCAGTTCGAAAGCACCCCCGGGTGCAAGTAGATAAATAGGGACCGCTTTCTAGCGGGAAGGTAAAAACGGTGTTTCTGTGTGCGGCTCTGGCTTGCCAGAGCAGCGATGTCACACTGGCCACGTGACCCAGAAGTGTCTCCGGACAGCGCTGGCCCCCGGCCTCTTAAGTGAGATGGGCGCACAACCCCAGAGTCTGGCAAGACTGGCCTGTACGGGCAGGGGTACCTTTACCTTTTACCTTTAATGCTGCAGAGAGCTTGCTGGGGAGACCATGCATTAAAAAGGGACTCAAAAATAACTTAAACAGGGTTTTAATAAGAAAAACAAAAACTCCTTATACACTAAATACATCAACAACAAACCAGACCCAACCACCAACCCAACCCCCAGGGTAATGGGAGAGCTAGGTGCTGCTCCTTATATACTACACCCAATTGCTGACATAGTTTAATCAATGCAACTCAGCAGCACCTGCTATGTTTCACAGCTGTAAAGCTGGATCTTGTTATCTTGCTCTGGCCCTTGGTCCGGCCCCTTAAAGACATACACATTGGGTGGAACAATGATGAACCTTTACACTTAAAGAAACCATTCAACATTTCCCCTGCGGTTCATCATTGTGGAACAAAAACATAAAGCATACTTTGTACATGTCTTTCATGTGTAACCTTTGGAAGTGCTTTAGTAAAAATGTCTGCAATTTGATTGTCACCTGGAATATATTCAAATACAACCATTTCATCAGCAATTAGTTTATTTACAAACTCTAAACGTAACCTTAAGACTCTAGTGCGCTGCGTATTGGTCTCTGAACACAGGATAGCGAGTCTGCTCTGGGAATCAAGGTAAACTTTTACTGGTAGTGTAACTTGCATCTGTAGGTCTGCAAATACTTGCAGATACCATTCTACATCACGAGTGGCCTGAACGCATGCACATAATTCACTCTCTCTTGTGGAGAGACAAATAATGGTTTGTGTCTGGGACTTCCATTCAAATGGACAACCGTTATAACAAAACACCATAGCAGACACACCCCTGCAATTATTTTGTTCCACTGCATGAGATGCATCGCAGAAAATTGCAAAACGTTTGTCAATACTTGATGTAAACTGCAACCTATAATGTTTGGTATGTTTAAGGTACATTACCACTCTCAAGAGCAGAGAAACATTGTGTAGTGGGCTTTTCCACAAATTTTGCCAGAAAGTGAAAGACATGTTATATCTGGTCTTGAGATTCTTTGAATGAAATTTAGCTTGCCTATAGCAGAACAATACAAAGTTTTGTTAGGAAATGGCTTATCTTCACCTGTAAAGGTGAAACCACACACCATAGGCGTGTCCTTCCCATTTGCATTTTCTAAACATAGCATTTCAACAAGATCATCAATTTTTGCAGTTTGTTGAACCAGAAAAGATCCATTTTTGTCTTTCTCAATTTGCATGGATAAGTAATTTTTAGCTATGCCTAATTCCACCACATCAAATTTCTTCTGTAACTGTGATACTATCTGTTCATATTCCTGTTTAGTTTTTGTAGAAATTAACACGTCATCTACATACACACATCTTTGTTACAGAGTTTGCCCTTTCCTTTATAAACACACAATTGTCTGCCTTTCCTTGTGAAAAACCAATATCCAGCAATTCTTTTGCTAAAGTTTGGTGCCAATTCCTTCCACTTTGGTGCAGACCATAAAGGGATTTATTTAATTTGCATACCAAACCTTCAGCAGCGTCTATGCCTTCAGGAACACGCATTAAAATTTGTTCTTTTAAATCTGCAAACAAATATGCAGTTTTTATATCTAGGTGATAAACAGAATGTCCACGTTGTGATGCATCTTTTAACAAAAGGTTAACTGTTTCATATTTTACGCTTGGTGAATAACACAAATCATAATCTTCACCTGGAATTTGTTGAAAACCCCTAGCAACTAATCTTGCCTTGTACCTTACAACTTCATTTTTGTCATTCATTTTAACTCTATAAACCCATTTTGAATCAATGAGTCTCATATCTGGGGTTTGTGGTACAAGAGACCAAATGTTATGCTCTTTTAGAGAAGCTATCTCAGAGTTCATAGCTTTATACCAATTTGCAGCTTGGTGCTTAGGTAAGTTCTGAACATCATTGTAGCTTTTTGGCTCAAAAACTGCCTTATTGGCATACACAGTATTAAAATGTTGATCTGCAAATCGTTGTGGCTTCTGCCTCTTTCTATCTGAACGTCTCAGTCTGGAAGGAGAGTCAGACTCCTCAGACTTAATGGGACTAAGTGAACTACTAGTTTCAGGTTGTAAATCATCACTATCAGATTGAAGAGATGCCTGTTGGCTAAGCTCACGGTCAGAAAACTCAAGAGAATCTAACCTCCCCTCAGGAGCCTGTGACTTTAAATCATCAAACAAATTATCAGATTCAACAGGCTTTTTGTCTTTTTCCATTAATTCAGAAGCACCATTTCCTCCTGCTGCTGCTGCTTCTTCCTCTTCTTCCTCAATATTATCTATACCGTTAGTACCTTGGAAAACAGCAACTCCATTCCAATTTACAGTTTGTATCATGCTTCTGGTAATATGAAATTTGCCAGTTGCTGGTATGTAAATTCTGTACGCCCCCTGCTGATAGCCCATTAATTTTCCCTGAACACTACGCTCACCCAATTTCTGCTTAGCGGGATAATGCATTATTACATCTGAACCCCAAATGCGTAGGTATTTCAGATTAGGGCGTTTTTTAAACAACTTCTCATAGGGGGTGACATCTAAACCAGAATGATAACTGCGATTTCTAACATAACAAAGCATTAAGCGCTTCAGCCCAAAAATCTTTGGGCAGATTAGCATCGTGCAAATACGTTTTAACCCCTGCCTGCAAGTCACGCTGCACAACTTCAACAAGCCCATTTTGCCAGGGACTTTGGGGGCAAGATAACTCATGAGTAGTCCCCTGCACTTCCAGGAATTTCACAAAATCCTCAGAAATAAATTCCCCGCCCCGGTCAGAAAACAGGTTCTTAATAGGTTTGTTAAAGTGCGTTTTTACCCAGTTGCAAAAAACTTTGTACTTCTCAAATGCTTGTGACTTCTCAGCTATTGCATAAGTCCAACAATATCTACTGTACTGGTCTATCAGGGTAAGCCAGTACTTAGAACCTTCTAATGACGGTGGGAGTGGCCCAACTAAATCACAATGTACCCGCTCAAATGGCTCAGTTACTTTCCTATCTGAGCACCTACCCTTGCGTGCAACCTTAATCTTATTCTTGCAACAAGATAGACATTGCATAAAGAATTTACATGGTTTTAAGTTGAGGCCATGAACAACATTCTTTGTCTTAAGTACATCAGCAAAATTCAGATGCCCCAGAATTCTGTGCGCCTCATGGACACACCCGGAATGTGGCCTTACATTCCTCAACCCCTGGCTTGACTGTGCTGCTCTGCAATTTATAGGCGATTGGGAGTAGGTGCGAAAATACAGTCTATATAAACCATCAGAGTCCCGGGCATACAATAGACGTTTGTTCCCATCGAAAAACTCACACATTGACTTTAAGAAACACACAGTTATGCCTTGACGAGCAAAACACCTTACTGATAATAAATTGTCCACTAATGGGCAGTAAATGCAGTTCGCTATTGTAATGTTTAAAGAGTCAAGTTTAACAGTACCCCTGCCAAGCGACTACAAGACTTGTGAATTGGCTAAATGTACATTACCAATTTCCTCTTCGAAAGAAATAAACAAGCTTCGATCATTGCAAACATGCTGGGAAGCTCCAGAGTCCACAATAAAAGAATTCCACTTGGCACCTTTAATTCTTTTATGATCTGTAGTCCGAGCGTGAAAAGTTCGCGGCTCGTTTCTGTCTCTACGGTCTGATGTCGGCTGCTGGGCTGACGACCGTGACTGACGAACAGAAACAGGCTTGGGAGTACTTTGCTTTCTTTTGCATCTGCAGTCCTTTGCAAAATGCCCTTGCTTATTGCAGAACCAACAACGCTTGGCAGCTTTAAATGCAGTTGTATCACCACAAGTTTGCATATGGCGTTCCTCATTTCTTCTGGAAATAGGAGTGCTTATGGCACAAGCCTCCCTTCTATCCAACTCGCCCATTAATCTTGCCATTACCCCTTCCACAGTTAATTGTGCTGGTGGAACGGCAGATATCTGGCTAGCTATGCCATCAAAGTCCTCCTTAAGGGAACAAAGAATGATAAAAACATACTGAATATCAGGTATCTCCATGTCCCTTCGAATTAATTCGCAGTGTATTGCCTCCAGATGTCTCAAGTGTGCTGCCAAATCACCACCAGGCTGCAACTTCGTCTGGTACAGCTGCTTGAAAAACGTCAATGCAGACGCTGACTCTTTTCTAACATGCACTGCTGCAAGACTGTCTCACATTTCTTTGGCAGTTTTCTTATTCCTTATATAGACTACTTGCTGGTCACTGACTGCCAAATTAATTATCGCCCTGGCTCTTGCATCTCCTTTTGACCAAGCATTAGTTACAGGGTTAGGAGTGTCATCAGTTACATAGGTCCATACTTCTCTAGAGGTCAAAAGCGCCTCCACCCGAAAAGACCATAAGCTATAGTTCTCATCTGTCAGCTGTGGGAAGACCAGAGCCTTCTCAGCTTCAGGAACCCGGTCAACCATTCTGGAACTCTTCCAGACCCACAGAACTACACCAACAGGAGAAGGAGTTTTCAAACCTTCCTCAGAGTCCAAAAATATGCAGTCATCCACTCAGCAGCTGGGCCCATAACGAAAGATGTTGGCTATTTGCAGTATAGTAATGCTGCAGAGAGCTTGCTGGGGAGACCATGCATTAAAAAGGGACTCAAAAATAACTTAAACAAGGTTTTAATAAGAAAAACAAAAACTCCTTATACACTAAATACATCAACAACAAACCAGACCCAACCACCAACCCAACCCCCAGGGTAATGGGAGAGCTAGGTGCTGCTCCTTATATACTACACCCAATTGCTGACATAGTTTAATCAATGCAACTCAGCAGCACCTGCTATGTTTCACAGCTGTAAAGCTGGATCTTGTTATCTTGCTCTGGCCCTTGGTCCGGCCCCTTAAAGACATACACATTGGGTGGAACAATGATGAACCTTTACATTTAAAGAAACCATTCAACACTTTCTTACTCCAGCCTTGGCGTGCAGACCCTGGGTTCAGCCCCAGATCTCTGAAGGAGAAAGGCTCTTGGGCGTAAATATGAAAGGCAGCATCTGTCAGAATAGGTCATACTGAGCCAGTACAGATGAACGTGACTATTGGTTCGCTTCCTCTGCTATCTGCCTTTTAGAGCACCTCAGAGGTGGCAGAGAGAGGCAGGAGAGAGACTCCGGCCTCTACAGAAGGCTGCACCCCGTACCTCCATGTCCCTGTTGGGATACTGCCAGGGAGGCGGAGGCATCAGGCAGGCCCCCAGTTGTCTCCCGACAATCACCAGTCTCCCGTAGAACAGAATCAGTCAATTAGCAACACGAGCCTCAGAGACATTCCAAGACCCGTGCACACCCTTTCAGCAGAGTCTCCACAATGAAAGATGCAGACAGGAGAGCATATTTACAGCTTTATTCAACGTAGTTCAAAACAAAGGATAAACATGACTGCTTGCCTCCGTGTCCAGAAAACAGCCGGAACAAAAGCTATATACAAAACGGAAGTTCCCAGCGAGAAGCTGGAAGTAAACAGGCATGTGACACACAACAGCCTGTTCCCTTTTAAGGTGGAACAGAACTATATCCTAACATCCTCCCCCTTTCTGTATAACCTGTAGTACCTGTGGTTCAACCCAATTGCAACCTCTGTACATAAACCTTAAGTTGTTCTCTGTTAACAACCTTAGACAACAGATCTGCAGGAATTTCATTTCCTGGCATGTAGGACACCTGAATGAGTCCTTTCTGAATACACTCTCTTGCACGATGTAACTTAATCTGCAAGTATTTGGTTCTTTGTTTGCAACTCTCTGAGCTCAGCAAAGCCAAACAAGATCTATTGTCTTGATACACCTGTATAGGACATTTCACAGAAACTCTGATGTCCTGAAACAGTTGCATCAACCATTCACAATCCATGAGTGAAAATGACAAGGCATTGAGTTCTGCTTCACAGGAACTTAGGCTTACTGTCGTGTGCTTTTTGCACAACCAGTCAAGGTGGAACGGAACTATATCCTAACTTCCCCCACCCCAACTCTTAGGACCAGAAGCAAGAGACAGCTTTGCTGAGCACGTGCCCCTTCTCAGGGAGATGAAACTCTGCACTACTGTTCACTGAATCGCTCACGAAGCAGCCATACTCCAGGCTCTTATTGTGTGAGGAGAACCTGAGCTTACAGGATTCAACAGTAAGCATTCTGCCTACTGTGGGGCAGCGGGATCCTGCATCATTTCCGGGGTCTGTTTTCTTTGTTCATTCTGGTTTCGCTTTTGTATGGAACAGTCATGAGTTATGATCTGTTCGACACTGGCTAATCTATATTGCTGTAAAATAAACATTTTAGCTTAGGAAAGCTGTGTGAGCTCTTGATTTATGCACACTAACTGCACGCACAGAAGACAGGCGGCCAAGGGCTTTGACCGCTGTGTTTTTCACTCTGCTACGCTCAGAGGTCTGGAAAGCTTACTGTGCAACAGAAGCCTGCTGGAACTCCCCCCCCCCCGAGCAATAAACTTCAGAGGTTATGGACGCAGAATTACGGTGTAAAGGCAAGCAGAGCTTTCATGTCTGTGCTGTGCTGTGTGCTGAAGAGCTGCAGAGAAGCCCAGCTCTGAGATCCTCCTGGTGCTGGAGCAGAGGCAGTAGAACTTGCTGGCTGCAGCTGCTGCAAAGCTGCATGCTGCAAGCAGAGAGAAGCTGGAGGCAACTTCCTGGCGTGGTGCGCTCAGTGTTGGGTCAGGGAAAGCGCTCTGCTGCAGTAAGAGCGCTCCCAATCACGGATACGGGATAAAAAGACGGGGAAGCGAGGGCGCCGCAAACCCTGAAGAGGTCTGAGAGGAGGTTTCAGACTGAAGAAAATCAATCCAAGCAGCGCATAAAGGGGTTTTCTGCCGTCCCAGCACAAAAAGTGGAGGGAGGTGGAAGAACTTCAGCGCAGAAAGATCGCACACCCGACCCTGAGACGCCCCTGAGACTCGAATGAGAAAGCACCAGGCTGCTCCAAATTAAAACTGTAAAATCAAGAGTACTCCTGAAGGAACAAGGTAATAACGCTGGCTTAAATTAAAATAAAAGGAGTACGGACTAACTTAATACTATAAAGGACAGTAAAGCTAATGGAGAGAGGAGCTTCAGCGTTCTGAGACTTATCAAGTTGTGGAAAATAAGCCTTGTAAAGAGGCAGAAAATAAAAACTGAGACATACTGAGTACCTGCTTCTACAGGGGGACGCTCTGTTGAGAGAGACAAGGAGCTGAAATAGCAAGCAGCAGCAGCAGTGACAACAAAGCAGAGGCAATTGAGGAGGAGATCAGCGTAAAACAAAGAGGTGAGTGAAAAAGGAAAAGAAGGGGGAGGAATGTGGAGGATACAGTGGAAAAAGAGAAGGAATAGAAAAGATTTGAAGACCAGGCAGCGGTGGGAAGATAAAGATTAAGATAAAGAAGTGAAAGGGAAGAGGAAGAGATATACAAAGGGAGAGAAAGAAGGAGGAAATGGATAGAAGAGGGAAGAAGAATAGTGGCGGAAACAGTCACTGCAACAAAGAGAGGCTAGAGAAACAAAACAACAAGTAAATTGGAAAATCGCGCCACCTAGTGGCGGAAGATAAAATTACTCCCATAATTTAAAAAACGCTACTAAGACACAGGCTTGAAGTACAACCATAAAGAAAACTAGCTATACACGAAAGGACATTTGAAATACGAAGTTCAGCTTCTAGAAAATAAGTTCTTAAGACGGATGTTAAGTACTGCGAAGGAACTTTTCTCTGATAATTGCCAAAGTAATTAAAGTAAAAGAAAATATTTAACTAATTTTTTATTAAAACTTGGACCTTTTTTTCCCCTTTTTCCCCTTTTCTTTTTAAATTAAATATTTGAGATGAACTGATAACAACAT
>JAXCMG010008674.1:117-13514 GCA_034642415.1 Podarcis siculus | reverse complement strand
TTTGAGTTCCTAAAGCTCATTTCTGGGGTGAACTTGCCAGGGTGGGAGTGGGTTAAGCAGTTCCTTGTTATTCCTCCACTTAAATATGTAGCCTCCAAAACAGCCTTTGATTAAATGAGAGAGGAAGGGTGAAGAGAATATTACTTTACATGTTGCTATGTGTTACACCTAGAGAAAAGGTTAAGCAGCTCCATGTCACCCTAGTCATAAGCATGTGGCCTCATAAAACTACTGCTGTTTGGAACAAAATGTTAAAGATGATTTGCTATTCTGTGTCATATCGAGTATGGAAGTAATTCTCTTTCATCATTGTTCTCAAATGAGAGCACACCTTTCTTAAACGGAAGAGGGAAACTTCACAATTGTTGAGTTTGGGATTCGCGGATAATCAGAATATGCACTTTCTCCTCTAGCAAGCTGTTTTACATGTCATGACAGAACATTCAGAAGAACCTAGCACTTAATTCCTCCCATTGTGCTTCAAGTCATGGAACGTGATATTTTAAAAGATTGTCATGGTTTCTGATCCCTTCTGCAATTTTCATACAAGTCATCACTTGATTGTGCATTAATTAGCCCCAATGCTCGTAAAGATAGACATAACTAGGGGTAGATGAGAATTTGGTTTGGGTTTAAATAAGAAACCACCCAGTTTGCACTTTTCAAACAAATATGATAACCCAAATCTTTCAACCAAATCTACACTTCTCTGAATTTTGTGATGCAGTTCTCCCAGCTAATAATATGTTTAAAAAAATGCATATATTTTGGAAAGGGTGCACAAAAACGAATACAGTACTGGAAATAACACAGAGAACTGAATTAGGTGAAATCTCTTGCCAATATGTATATATTAATTGAAACTTCATGCAAAAATGTGTTTATTGAAAGAAATTCACACTAAAATGCTGACACATTTTCATGAGAATCTTTAAGAATAAATAAATAAAATTACTTGCTTTTTATTTCCCTTTTGCTTTTCCTCTTAGGGAAACTATGGGATTAATGATGGAGTACCCAAATCAAACCATGGTGACTGAATTCATCTTCATAGGCTTTATGGAACATCCAGAGCTGTGGGCCCTTCTCTTCCTGCTGTTCCTCTTGATCTACATTGTCACAGTGTCAGGGAATATTGGCATCATCATACTAGCCACCCTTGATGCAAACCTGCACACTCCCATGTACTTTTTCCTCAGCAACCTGTCCTTGGTTGACGTTGGCTATTCCACCACTATAGCTCCTAGGTTGCTGATGACCTTCCTACAAAAGAATAGCACTATTCCGTTCACAGAGTGTACCATGCAATTCTTCTTTTTCTGTCTGTTTGTCACAGTTGAAACTTGCCTTCTAGCTGTTATGGCTTATGATCGCTTCACTGCCATTTGCAACCCGTTACTCTATTTTGTTTCCATGTCTAAAAAGCTCTGTCTGGTGTTAGTAACAGGTGCATATATTTGTGGCTTTGTAAATTCAGCTGCTCAGACTTTGGTGATATTTAGCCTGTCCTTCTGCAGCTCAAATGTTATCAATCATTTCTTTTGCGACGTTCGTCCCATCCTAAAACTTTCCTGTTCAAGCACAGCAGTGGCTAACACTGTGCATTTCATCTTTGGTACTGCAATAATTATGACCACTTTGTTGATTATCCTCATCTCCTATATCTACATTATTTTTGCCATCCTGCGGATTCGCTCTGCTCAGGGCAGGCACAAAGCTTTTTCCACCTGTGCATCCCACCTCACGTCTGTCACAATCTTTTATGGGACCATCATCTTTATGTATATGAGGCCCAATTCCAGTGTCTCAACAGATGAAGATAAAATTGTTTCAGTGTTCTATACTCTTGTGATCCCCATGCTAAATCCATTGATTTACAGTCTGAGAAATAAAGATGTGAAGGATGCTTTCATCAGGATGAGAGGGAAGATTTCATTAAATTAATACATTTCCTTTTCAAGATGAGTTTCAGTTTCCAATAGCTATTAACCAAGAAATAAAATGCCAATTTGTTTCATTTGTGTGTGTGTGTGCAATTGTCCCAGTGCAGTGGTGGCAAACCTTTTAGAGACTGAGTGCCCAAACTGCAACCCAAAACCCACATATTTATCACAAAGTGCCAAAATGGCACTTATGGGATAAACAAATGAATATACTGCAATTTTTTGTGTATACCATGCCCCCAGAGTTGTTGAGCTGTTTTGGGGAGGATTGCTCAGAGTAGTTGAGTTGTTAAAGCTTTCTTTTTTGGGCGGGGGGGGGGGTTGCAGAAAAACACTCACATGCAGGAAGGAAGCAGAAGCAACCGATAGTCTCAACGCTCGACGGCAGGGAGCAATCAACAAAAAACCTTGATGCAGCAACCAATCACATGCACCTTTTCATTTTTTTACACAGTTTCACACCCACAGCCGCATGGCGGTAGCGGCGCAGCCAGAAACCAGCTGCTTGATGGGAACGCTACTTCCCACAACGCTGCTGGGGGCAGAGAGTGCTCTAGGGAGCATTTCCACCCCGCAATGGCATGGGGGGCAGATGTACACCTAGAATGGAAATGCTGGGGCGATGGCGCACGTTCCCACAGAGAGGGCTCCATGTGCCCACTCTGGCATGCGTGCCATAGGTTTGCCACCACTGTCCTAGTGGGTTACTTTTTTTGGCCTATTCCTCTCTGAGTAGTCAGTAGGTGGCATTAGTATTCCACAGCATGATTGGCTGTCTTCTGTTGGCCCTGGGAAAGAATGGATGAGTGTGCCTTCATGGGTGAAGTCAAAGTGCTGGAGATTTACAGCACCTGCTTTGGCTGTAGAGACTGATACAGGCGAGGCATGTTTTGCTGCTTCTGGGGCAGATGAAGGCTTCTGGTGTTGCTGCTAAAGATGCACCATGGCGTTCCTTCTTTCTGCACTCCATGCCGCCGTCCTTCCTCCTCTCGTCACTGCTGTGAATACACAGCCTGACTGTCTCCAGGCACTATGGCCACCTGCAAGGGGTTCCCACACAACAGGGTTAATGTTGCCAGCCTTCCCGTCCTGTTTACAGACATATTTCACAACACAGAGTTGGTCTGCCAATTGGCCTGGTGCCAGAAGCCAGCTCCCTTTGCAGCATGTCTTTGGGATCCTGTCGTTTTCCGTTCTGTGGTCATGACCAAGCCAGCATAGATGTCACTGAGAGATTCTGGGAGGTGAACGTGATGGGAATGTCGGTTTGGAAGACCACATCTTTGTTTGAGACTCTGTCCTGCTTTGCCATGCCCCAAATCTTCCTGACACATTGCATTTGGGAGGTGTTGAAGCCTTGCTCCTGAAGTCTATAGGTTGCCCTCTGCTCTCATGATATATAAATATGTTGATTCAGTCACTTTCGACGGTTAGGTGTAGGAAGGAGCTTTAACCTAGGTGATCTCCTTAGGCACCTTTTGGGGTGAGGGGATGCCCCTGAAGCTGAATCTTGGGATTCTGGGGCCCTGGGCTGGAGTCATGCAGGGGAAACCTGCTTATTTGCCTTCAGGGTGTGGCCAGGTAAAGGGGGTAGATGGTACTACCACCACATCTCCACTTCCCACAGGCAGGGGTTGGGTTCCTTTATGGGTTTCAGGCTTTGCCTGGTGTTTGTAGTTAATTTCTGCACTTAGAGGGGTCTTCCCTCTGGAGGTTTTGATTGGTTTGGCCATCAGGTCACCATCACAATACTCACAGATATAAATGGTGGAATGCTTGTGCTGGGAGGGAGTGCTTTATTTCCTGCTCAATGTTACCTTCTTTTAATTATTTTTTAAAAATATACTTCTTTCATTTATTCAAAAATTTATACTTCACTTTTGAAATATAAATCAGAGCCATCATGGTTTGCAGAGAATCATAAAATTGTTAAAAGATAATGAAAACAGTTCAAACTACTAAAATCATGGTTAGCACTCAATTTTAGTAATCAGTTAAAACCAACAGAGGGACCCAAAAAAATTAGTATAAAAACTAGGCAACTCAGACTAAAACACAGTAGAATAAAATGGATTGGCTGCTAATTGAAGTTTAAAAGGCCCTGTCTTGCATTCCCAACCAATCATTCTTCTGGATATGAGACACATATTGAAAGCCTCTGAAGTTGAGCAGAGTCAATGCACAGAATTGTGTTTCTTTGCCACTGACAGCATGGATGGCATTACAGTCTCATCATGTTACCACCCTGCTCAGATAACATCAGGTATTTTATAAACAAATTCAAAAGAACCAGTCTTAGCATAGCTCCTTGTGTGACCCACTTCTTGCATCCCGTCATTGTGAGAATGGTCTGTTTATTCCTGCTCTAAGCTTCCTCCTCTTCAGTCATTTACTTATCCCTAGAGGAACTGTCCCCACTTATTCCCATTATTGCTAAGCTTACTCAGGAGTCTCTGACTAGATAGCGCATGTTTTTGAATGGTTAACAACTCCTGCACAAGCTCTACTGTCTTGTGATGAGTATCCTTTGGAGTGTATCACACACAGCACACCACTAGCAGAATGATATTGCAGCTTGAGTGCCAAGCTGAAAAATGCAAGGTGCATGTAATAGATTATTCAAAATCCTCCATTGAGACTGGGAAGAATGGAGGGTGGGAAGAATTTTAGCAAAGGAAATTCTCCACCCACATCAGTGGCTGGGGAAACTGAGCCATTTTGTTTTGACTAATATGAATTTTTTGAAGTGATTCTCCCTAAAGTAATCCAGTTTTGAAGGTTATTTCCACTAATATATGTATTTTTGTACCTAAAGTCCCCCATTTTTCTTAAATACACTTCCCTTCTTTTCTTTCCCACATCCAAACTGATTTATTATACCCATTCCCAGCGTTGCCAACTGGATTATTTCAAGGATGAGCTAGTGTGGGGACTTCCATGGAGATGGAAAGGGAAAAAGCCCTGTGGTGGGATTGGGAATTTCTCAATCCAGCATTTTCTTTTATTCAGCCTCTGATGCAGCCTCCCACCCCACCAACTTCAAGAAATGATCCCTCTCGTCTCCACTGCACTGCAAATGAACATAAATTATAAACACCTCCTCTGGTCCACACTGTCCAGTTTCCAGTCCTGTCTCTCAGCACTCCAGCCTCCATAGGCCATCCCAAAAAATACTGCAGGTGCTGGAGGCAGCAGTGCTAGTCTCCTGCCACTCCAGCTCTTTAGTTTGCTCTACTTGGTTTCCAGCCCTGCATCTCATGCCAGGTGTGCAAGTTGACTCAAAGCCCCATCTTCCTCTCGAGGCCAGCCCAGTTCTTTTTCTTCATCTGCTCTCCCTCCCATCACTGAGCCCTGGAGACTGAGGCTAATAGGGAGGGGAGGACGCAGCCCCGTGGAGATCCTATGCAATATTTTGCAGAGATGGGAGTTAATTGGGAGAGGGAAGGAAGGCAGACTCCTCAGAGAATGTATGCAATAATTTGCAGTTGATTCCAGCTGGGCTGAAGCTGACTAGCTCCACCTGCAGTCTTCTTTAAAAAATATATTTTTTAAGACACTCTTGCCCACCAGTAGATCCAGGCTCCCCCACTGCCACCTGGAAAAAGCCAGGCTAAACTGGAGACTTCAGGTCAGCCCTTGGGGATCATACAGCCCCAAATCTTCCCCTGTATATTTTCAAATTCTATACCAACACAATGTGTAAAGCATTTTACTATTCCCCTATATTATAGAATCATGGAATTGTCAAGTTGGAAGGGACTCGGAGGATCATCTAGCCCTGGACTAGACCAATAGTGAGTCCAATGGTCAAGAAGGCGACTTCTGCGCTTGCAAGATCTTGCTGGCTCACCGGGGTGAGGATTCCAAACAGGAATTCAACTCCTGAGCTTGGGGTACCTTGGCCAATCCCCCTCCTCTGACCCCTTATGAGGAGCCTCCTGTACTATGTTGACCCTGCCCAATGCTATTTCTGCATCTGTACAAACAACCTTCTTTTCCAAAATTCAGAGGGAGAGCTTCTTCCTGTGAAACCCCACAGAAGCATGACATGGACAGAACTCTGCCCCTCAGTTGAAGCTCCACTAGTCCTTACCCCACCAGGCAAAAGGGGCCCCAGCCTATTTCAGCCTAAAATAAAACCCACTGCAATTCACACAATCCTGTGCACCAATTGTGATCACGTTCAGAGGTTCTTTTGTGTGTCTCACCTGTTGGGAAGCATCACTGATTGGGATGCAAGACAGGGCATTTTCTTTCTAAGCACCCAGATTGTAGCATACCCTCCTGAGAGACATTCATCTGATATTCCCACTTTAAACTTCAGATTAGCAGCTAGAACATTTATACTCTGCTGAGTTTTAGTGTGGCTTTATTTTATCCTTCTGTTGGTGTAAACTATTTATTAAAAATGAGTACCAAAATTGATTTTAGCAGTTTGGACTTTTTATGTTGACTTTTTTAGATGGGAGCCACTGTGAAATAATCTGAGGTATAATTTTTAAAATAAATAAAAGAGAGTAACATAGAGCAGGACAAAGACCATTCACTCACAGTCTAGTTGTTCCATTATTTAGATCATTGAGTACTGCTGTTGTGACCTGATGGCTGAATAAAAAGTCAGACACTTTAGGTTGGCTTTCAAGCCACTTTATTGATTCTGAAACCAAACCAATCAAAACCTGCAGAAGGAAACTTCCACAAGAGCAGAAATCAACTGTAAACTCTGAGGGGAGCCCCTGGGCCAAAGAGTCCAAAAAGCCAGCCTTGTGGCCAAGTCCTAAGAAGATCATTTAGGCTAATCCTGCTTCCTGCACCTAACCACCAAAAGTGAATGAATCAAGCCATTTACACACTATGGACCACAAGTGCCACTCAGCAGATGTAAACAACCAGGCAACTCACTAGGCTGCTCACAAAAAAAATTACACATTTTCTTTCTTGGTTAATATCTACTGGAAACTGAAACTCATCTTGAAAAGGAAATGAATTAATTTAATGAAATCCTCCCTCTCATCCTTATGAAAGCATCCTTCACATCTTTATTTCTCAAACTGTAAATCAATGGATTTAGCATTGGGATCACAAGAGTATAGAACACTGAAACAATTTTATCTTCATCGTTTGAGACCCCAGAATTGGGCCTCAGATACATAAAGATGATAGTCCCATAGAAGATTGTAACGGCCATAAAGTGAGAGGCACAAGTAGAAAAGGCTTTGTGTCTGCCCTGGGCAGAGCGAATCCGCAGGATGGCAAAAATGATGTAGGTATAGGAGATGAGGATAATCAACAAAGTGGTCATGATTATTGAAGTAGCAAAGATGAAATGCACAGTGTTAGCCACCACTGTGCTTGAACAGGAAAGTTTCAGGATGGGAGGAACGTCACAAAAGAAATGATTGATAACATTTGAGCTGCAGAAGGACAGGCTGAATATGAATGAAGTCTGAGCAGCTGAATTTACAAAGCCACAAATATATGCACTTGTTACTAACACCAGACAGAGCTTTTTAGACATGGCAACAAAATAAAGTAACGGGTTGCAAATGGCAGTAAAGCGATCATAAGCCATAACAGCTAGAAGACAAGTTTCAACTGTGACAAACAGACAGAAAAAGAAGAATTGCACAGTACACTCTGTGAACGAAATAGTGCTATTCTTTTGTAGAAAGGTCATCAGCAACCTCGGAGCAATAGTAGTGGAATAGCCAACGTCAACCAAGGATAAGTTGCTGAGGAAAAAGTACATTGGGGTATGAAGGTTTGCATCAAGAGCAGCTAGGATGATGATGCCAAGATTTCCTGAGACTGTGACAATGTAGATCAAGATAAATGCCAGAAAGAGAATAGTCCACAACTTTGGATGGTCCATGAAGCCCAGAAGGATGAATTCAGTCACAATGCTTTGATTCATGTATTCCATTATTTACCCCAAAGTTTCCCTAGGAGGAAGAAAATGAAATTGTGAAACAAGTACTGTATATATTTTAAATCTACTGTATATATTTTTAATATTTTTAAAATTTTCTAGCAATTTAGTGCAAATTTCTTCTAATAAGAACATTTTTCTATGCAGTTTTGACTAATATGAATTTTTTGAAGTGATTTTCCCTAATGTAATCCAGTTTTGAAGATTATTTTCACTAATGTATGCATTTTTGTACCTAATGAAGGTGGCATCATAAAATACAGGGAAGTTCACATTTCTAAGAATCGCTGAATTTTGGTTTGCATATTGGTTCAAGAAGTACAAATTAAGTCATTTCCACTAAAATGCAAACAAAATTCAATTTAACCTCCATTGCTAGTGGACCTCAAAAATCCACTCAAAAATCTGGGACCGATTCTTCCTATCACCTCCCATGACCTTAAGCCCAGCGGGAGAATTAAGTATCACCTTCCTGGCAGGCAAAAGTCCTTGAGGAGAGTAGGCTAATGAAAGGCATTGTCTAGTGAGGAAGTGTTACCCTGGGAATGTCCTATGGACTTAGAGTTACATGAGGACCACATTTGTCAAAGTCCTTACACAGTCCTGTGACAGTCCTGAATGTCACAGTCCTGACATTCTTTACTCCCTGTATACACGAAGAGTGTCTGCATGTTACTATGTCACAGTGATTCAGTCTCCTGTTGGCTGAAACCAGGAAAGAAATGTTTAACAACAAATGCTCATGGCTGGAATCTGTCTCCAGTGACATCTGTTCTTGCTAAAGTCACTTAAAGGGAAAATACTTTCTCTGTCAGTGTTTTTAACAACGGGACGACTGCACTGGATATCAAAACAGGATTTTCCAAGTACTGCACTTCAGCTAAAGCACTCCTCCCAGCCTCTGCTTTAAACTGAAACACACACAACATTTATTCCTCAAAGTCAGTGTTTAAGATGGGAATTGTAGTCCACCAAAATAACAATGGCAAGGACCTCTTTTCACACCAAAAGCAGACATTTCAACTTTCTATATTACACAACAACACAATTTATTACCCCCCAAAATACCACTGGCTAGTTGAAGCCGCCTTTGTGAATCAGTATAGCTCTATCTTCAGTCCTGGTTTTAGTCTGAAAAACTCATCCATTTTTCTTAAACATACTACCCCCTCCACCACTTCTTTCTTTCACTCTAGCATTATTTTAACAGCCTCTGACGCAACCCCCCGCCCCCCCTCTACCCCATGCACTTCTTTAAATGACCCCTCTAGTCTCTATATGAAATAAAAATAAATAATAAACACCTTTTCCAGTGCAGACTCTCCAGCCTCCACTCCTGTCTCTCAGCACTCCATGCTCCACAAGGCATCCTGGAGATGCTGTAGGTGGTGAAGGCAGGAGTCCTAGGCTCCTACCACTCCAGTTCTTCAATGCACTCTCCTTATTTACAGCCCTGCATCTCATGCCAGGTGTGCATGAACACTCAAAAAACCCTCTTCCTCCTCTTGTGACCAGCCCAGTTCTTTTCCTTCACCTGCTCTCACCCTGGAGACTGAGGTCAACTGGGAGGGAAAGATGCAAACCCCCCCAGAGAGTCTATGCAATATTTTGCAGAAATTGGAGTTAATTGGGAGAGGAGAGGAGAGGAGAGGAAAGCAGACTCTCCAGAGAGTCTATGCAACTTTGGAGCTGGCTCCAGCTGGGATGAAGCTTGCAAGCTCCCTCTTCAACCTTCTTAGTCATATCTGAGCAGGATGGTAACAAGATGAGATTGTCATATTGCTCTATGCTGTCAGTGGCAAAGAAACACAATCCTGTGCGTTGACTATGCTCAACTTCAGAGGCTTCCAATATGTGTCTCATTTACAATTAATTTGGCTTTTTGCTCAGAATATATTGCTTGAATCCCTTTCTTAAAATTTTCTCCAAAATTCATTTCTTCAAGGACTTTTTTTCATAAATTCCCATGAAATGTTATCAAATGCTTTCTCAGCATCTATAAACATCAATGCTGCCTGCTTTTCATTTCTTATTTTCAAGTATTCTATGATATCTATAAGATTTCTTATATTATCCTTCATTTGTCTCCCCGGAAGGGAGCCTGCCTGGTCATGATGTATAAATTCCTTCAGTATTATTTTCATCCTATTAGCCAATATGTTAGCAAACAGTTTGTAATCATTATTTAATAATGAAATAGGTCTATAATTTTTTATTGAGGTCAAATCTGTCTCTTGTTTCGGGTTTAAAGTTATATATGCCTCTCCCCAAGCCTCTGGGACCTTCCCTAACTTTAAGATTCATTGTAGCTTGTAATGCTGTTAATAATTGTTTATCTATTTTTTATAGTATTTAGCTATATACTAAATACTGGTCCTGGCGAATTTCCCGTTTTTGCCTGATTGATTTCTTCCAGTAGCTTTGTGGATGTCATCGAGGCATTTAAAACTGCTACTTTCTCATCTGTGATTTTTGATAGTTTACTTACTTTCAAATATTCCTTTATCTCTGTTTTATTTTCTAATCCTGTTCTATATAAATCTGTAAAATATTTGACAAATTCTTTCCTAATCTCTTTTGGGTTGTCTAGAATTTTTTCCTTGACTTTAATTTTACTTACAGTATTTTTCATCTTGTTTTTGTTTAATTGCCATGCAAAGAATTGCATGCTCAAAATATATTTGTTTCCTTTTTTAAAATTTTCGACTCTACTTCTTTACTGATAGTCATTGAATATTGTGTTTGTAATAGCTTGATAGCTTGCTTTGTACTCTCTTTGTTTGTATATTAACTCTTTTTCTTTATTTATCAGGGCCTCTAAGATTTCCCTTATCTTTTGTTCTCTCAATTTCTTTTGGTATGCATTTTGTTGAATTAAAAAACCCTCTCATCACAGCTTTACTGGCATCCCAAACCATCTGAAGGTCTCTTCCTTTATTTAAATTTGTCTTGAAATAGTCCCCTAATGTTTTCCCTGCTTTTTCTACCAAATTTTGATCATCTAATAAATCTTCATTCAATCTCCATCTGAAAGTAGAATGTTTTTCATTTTGTAATTATTAAATTAATGGATTGTGATCTGATATTGTTCTTGGTCTTATTTCTTTTTTAAAAACTATTAATTCTAATTCTTTAGAGACCCACATTGCTTCAATTCTTACACTGCTTTTATGCACATATGATTTTTTTTAACCCTATGCCTAATGGGTGCTTAAAGGTAAAGGTAAAGGGACCCCTGACCATTAGGTCCAGTTGTGGACGACTCTGGGGTTGCGGCACTCATCTCTCTTTATTGGCCAAGGGAGCCGACATATTGCTTCAGGGTCATGTGGCCAGCATGACTAAGCCGCTTCTGGTGAACCAGAGCAGTGCACGGAAACACTGTTTACCTTCCCACCAGAGCAGTACCTATTTATCTACTTGCACTTGGATGTGCTTTCGAACTGCTAGGTTAGCAGGAGCAGGGAGATCAAGCAATGGGAGCTCACCCCGTCGCGGGGATTCGAACCGCCGACCTTCTGATTGGCAAGCCCTAGGCTCTATGGTTTAACCCACAGAGCCACCTGCGTCCCGAATGGGTGCTTAGTTCTGCATATAGCTGTCAAATTTAGGTTCTTTATCATGTCACAGAAACTTGTTGGGAGTCTCCCTTCTTTAGTGTCTTTTTCCATTTCAAGTGAAAACACCCTATTTAGATCACCCATTAAAATCATTTTCTGATCTGCAAATTCGGTCATATATATATACATACATTTATATATATATATATTCTGCTTTCTTTTCATTTGGGGCATACATTCCAACTAACAGAATTTTTTCACCTTGTACTACAATCTGTACTATGATCACTTTTCCTTGTTCGTTTCCAGGAATTGTTTAGGCTCTAATTTTGGTTTAATGTACAAAACCACGCTTCGTTTTTATTTATTTATCTGCTGTTATAAATTCCATTCCTAATTTTTTATTGATTAGGACTCTTTTACAGTATGTCTACTTGCTATGTGGGTCTCTTGTATTTAAATTACATCTAAATTTTGTTTTAGAATTATATGTTTAGTTTTCTTTCTTTTTACTTCATAGTTCAAGCCATTTACATTCCAGCTCCATACCTTTAGATCTGCCATTTTATTTATCTGTTTTCTTTTTCTTTTGCTCCTCTTGGTTATTTTAATTATCTATCCTCCCCCCCGTATCTCCTTCACCTGTTCCCCCTGTTGCTCCAACCGGTTCTGATGGTTATCAAAATCTCTGCCGTATCTTGGCCAGAAGTCCTGTGCCTGCTCTGTGTTTGTAAGAAAGTTGGGTTTCCATTAATCTGGAGTCTGTTTTCATAATTATTCTGGACTATAGCGTCCTTCAGCTTTTTAGAATTAAAGATCACCAAACAGTCTCCAGGCAACTCCCTTGCTTTAGCAGATTTAGTCCTCACCTGATAACAGCTGTCCATTGCTCCTGCAATGTAATCCTGTTCTTCACCCAAACATTCAGCAATTACGTTGGCTAGGTAGATTTTAAGATCCAATTCCCCCTTTTCTGGGACACCCCTCATTCTTACCACCTGGGATTTCTGCCTCATCTCTAAAACCACTACAAAATCTTTAAATTGATCCGGTCTACCAGACAGCAGCACAATATCAGCCCTTATTGTCTCCTGTTCCTTCTTTATGTCTGCATTCTCACTTGCAATTTTGTGAGATTTAGCCTCTAATCCTTTCACAGAAAGGTCCAAAGCTTCTGTTTTGTTTGTTTGTTAAATTTTCCAGTTTGTTGGACATTTCTGTGACCATCTCAGTATTTTTCCCAATTCAGCTACCACCATTTCAGACTGTTTTCGCATTTCTTTTAACATATCTTTTTAAAATTCTGTCAGAAAATCTGCCATTTCTGGAGAGACAGGTCTATCAGGTGTCTCCTGCATAGATCCTCTTTTAGCCGCAGCAGCCTGTTTCTTAGTTGTTGTCATTCTGAGTTGCACTACTTCTATACCAACAAAACTTCTTCTTTTTCTCAAAACAATAATTCTTTTAGCACTATCTTATCACCCCTCCAAGGTCATAATTCCCCCTTGTTTTGTTTCTACCTCCTGACCTTAGTTAGAGCACACAGAGTAAAAGAAAAAGAGAAAGTATCAAAGGAGAAGGAGCAGTTCAGTAGTAAAAATACCCTGGATTACAAAGACATCTCCATAACGTAAAAGTAGAGATTGAAATTTTGATTAATCCTCTCAACATCAGTCTGCCACCATCTGTTGGAGCTGTTAAAGAAAAAGGCCACAAGAGTAAAGATTAATTTTCTCCAGTCCAATTTAAGGTCCTCTGCATTCTTTTTGTCATCAAATGTAACTTTCATCCAAAATTCTAAATGCTCTGGTCTTCACCAATCAATTTATTTAACTTGACAATTTGCAAAACCTCCAGCTATTTCCAAGCACTCACCCCTCCCTCCTTGTTTCCAAAGTTAGATAAGTGTTCCCCTGCATAGCTTTGGTTTAGATTGTGAAGATCCAGGTATTTTCAAATAATTCC
>JAXCMG010008670.1:0-14213 GCA_034642415.1 Podarcis siculus | reverse complement strand
CATCAACGAACTCACACAGGAGAGAAACCCTTTAAATGTATGGAGTGCGGAAAGTGCTTCAGTAATAGCGGAGCTCTTACAAAACATCAACTAACTCATACAGGGGAGAAACCATTTAAATGTATGGAGTGCGGAAAGAGCTTCAGTGAAAGGGGGAAGCTTACTGTACATCTACGAATTCACACAGGGGAAAGACCCTTTAAATGTATGGAGTGCGGAAAGAGTTTCAGTGAAAGTGGAAAACTTACTGTACATCAGCGAACTCACACAGGGGAGAAACCATTCAGATGTCTGGTATGTGGAAAGTGCTTCAGTCGGAATGGAATCCTTACTGTACATCAACAAACTCATATACGGGAGAAATCATTTAAATGCACGGAGTGTGAAAAGAGCTTCACTAAAGGTTCACAACTGATCATACACCTACGAACTCACACAGGGGAGAAACCCTTTAAATGTTTGGAGTGTGAAAAAAGTTTCACTTGTAGAGGAAGCCTTACTGTACATCAACGAACACACAGAGGGGAGAAACCATATAAATGTTTGGAGTGTGGAAAGAGTTTCAGTCGAAGTGGGCATTTTAGAATCCATCAGCGAACTCACACAGGGGAGAAACCATTTAAATGTATGGAGTGTGGGAAGGGCTTCACTGAGAGTGGAGCTCTTACAAGACATCAACGAACTCACACAGGGGAGAAACCATTTAAATGTATGGAATGTGGGAAGAGTTTCAGAGAAAGGGGCAAACTTACAGTACATCAACAAATTCACACTGGGGAGAAACTGTTCAAATGTTTGGAGTGTGGAGAGAGTTTTAGTCAAAATGGACATTTTATAAGACATCAACAAACTCACACAGGGGAAAAACCATTTAAATGTATGGAGTGTGAAATGTGCTTCAATGAGAGTGGAGCACTTACAAAACACCAAGAAGCTCACAGAGGAGAAACCATGTAAACTGAAGGAGTGTGGACTGTGCTTCAATTAAGGTCATCTACATACTCTCACAGGGGAAAACCCATTTAGATGTTTAGAGTGTGTCTAGCGTTTTCTTTGTTCTTCACATCAACAAACTTATATCAGTTGTAAATGCATGGAGTGTTGTTGATGTTCTGGTTTTTTATGGAAAGTTGTGCACACATGTATTAAAGTAATGAAGGTAGCTTCTCCCAATAGTAAGTATAATGAAAGATATGATGTACTCTTAGGGTGCAAAGTGTGAATCTGGAGTGCTGTTGGTGAGTGATGACTGGGCAATAATAGGCCCTTTAGCAGCAAACAAATTTAGTATTCTCATTTTGTACTGGAAAATCCTCTTCAAGAACAGGGTGCACTTTCTAATTTGTGAACCCTGTCCCTGATTGACAACATTCACTGTCTAGGACTTGTTACAGAAATGTTAGTGATTTTGTATTAACTTTGAAACAAGGGAAGGCCAGTCCTGTTCCAACAGCAGCAATCACCGCATAGTCATTCCTCCCTCTTTTGTATGTGTGAAAAACCTCTTCATACACAAAACTCAGACAAATTTTGGCTCTTCTGTCCTGGTTGCTCTGCAGTTCATAAGCCTGAACTTTTATTGTCTTCAAGGCTGACAGCGTACAAATCAATATGGCTGACTTGACCCAACAACCCTTTTCCCTCACACACGCAAACGAAACTCATTGCAGCCAACTTAAGGCAACCAATCATGGCCTGGACCACCCCACCTCTCTCACCGCCAATGAAAATTTAAAAATGAATAAAAAGAGAACCTACCCATGTGATGCTGACACAAAAACATTGCACATATGCTGTGTAAAAGAACCAATGTTTACTACCCCCTCTCTCCGCCTCTTTCTTCCCCCCTAACTTTATTAATGTCTCACATCGCATGTAATATAATATATAAATCTTTATTGCGGTCCAAAGACCCGTAACATAGATTCAGAATAAAATACAGATTCATACAGACAACCCCCTGGGAGAGGAAGACCGAGACGATATTTGTTCAGTCTTGAGTATGATGATCTTTGATACTTATGACTACCAAAAGAAACTTTGCCACAGCCACTGTGATATCATTAGACTTGTCATCCAGAAGGTATTTAGTACAGTAGGCTTCAGATTTACCTGGGCGAGTTGCCAGTAGGGGTTTAATCAATAGATCTCTAGCTTGCTCATATTGTCCGCAATGTATGAGGATTTGCCTCATACAACCGACGTCCTGAGAGCATACATAGAGCCTATTCTGATAAGGGATGCCTCTCAGTCTGCCATTTAGCACTTCTGATGGAAATACATTTAATCTGGCTTTGGTAAAAAGATGTCGATAAGTTGGCACAGACAGATTTCTAAGATATGCAGGTATCTGAAAATTGTACCTGTAATGAATTCCTACTGCTATCAGGCCACAGATAACATGAGGTTGAGATCGGAGATCACTATGTGATATGTCCCAGAGCCTTTGCCTCAGAGATTCAAGGGTGGTATCGTATCCCAGATGGTACAGGAGTGAAGGTGGCATTCCAATCGAAGTGGCTTTTCTGACCATAGTTTTCATCCATGAGCTGATAAGCTCCTCGTTGTTTAGGTGTTGAAGTAACCCCTTCCCTAGGCCCAAGACTAAGATCTTAAGCCAGTATCTCAGGGCAGCCCACCATGCTTTGTTGAGAGAGGGCATTCACCTGTCTCTAAAAATAGAATTGCATTTGGAACTTGTAAAAGGGACTGGTGAAACATTGCCTGGAACCCATCAAACAGGGAGAATGAGCCATTGAACCAGATGTTTGGGTGTAGACAGATTTTGCATTAAATACCCTAATGGCTGCTGGAACATAATGGCCTCCCCTTGTATAAAAGAATTGAATTATAGCTAGTTTGCTTACCTCCGCCTTTAGATAGGCAGTCTGCCAATGGTGTTTCCAGGACTTAGAATGATGGAATAGAAGCCCTAGGTACCAGAAGTATTTGGTCTGCTCTAGTTTGTGACCATGCAGTACCCATTTACTTGGGAGAATCTTTTCTCAAACACCAGGACTTTTGATTTTCCATAATTAATGGATAACCCATTACCAGAGCAGTAGTCTGAGAATTTCCTTAGTTGGTAGTTCAGGCCAGGTCTGGATCGGGAGAGGATGGCCGCGTCATCCACATACAGCAAGAGAGGGGTGTTTCTTGTTCCTATTTTTGGAAGATGGCCATCAGGATCCATCGAGTATAACTGATCTGTAGAAAGTACTTTATGAAATGAAAACAGAGGTGTATGTACTTTTGTAACCCAATAAAATCTTTAATAAAATAAAAATTCAAAAAACGACGTCAGTATCTGAGATAGGCTAGATCAGTTCTGGCCTCTTATTGAGGGGAGACCCAACTCAGATGAGCCGCCAGAATCCCAGGAGGAAGCCCTAAAATCTGCCTTCTAGTTTGGATTTCACACTAATTCCCCAGACCTCAGCCCTGTAAAGCATTTGGGCAGTGATCTTTGGCACATAAATCTTAATGTCTGGATTAACTGCCCCTACCCTTCAAATGGAAAATACCTGTATAGCAGCCCAGTCGAGTGGGCAGGTAAGAACGTGACTAAATTCAGATGCATTCAAGTATTGTTGGAGGTAAACACTCAAAAGGTTTATCTACAAAACCTCAATGAATTAGGTTCCAAAATTTGAATTAATTCCCTTCAGTAAGAGGCCAAACCCAAAGATTTCCAACTATTTTCATAATGTTCCCTTTTTTATCTTTTTCATAATGTTCCATTTTTAAAATCCTTTTCATAATGTACCACTTTCTCTCACTCACTGTTGCAGTTATAAAAGAGAAATGGCCTCATCTGATCAGGCAAACTGAACTGGTCAGGTTAATTTGGTCAGTTCTTTTTTTCCCTATCAAAACGACTCCATGTGTTTATGTTAGCTATTTTTGAGTTATTTAGAGTGATGTAGCAGTTTCACCCTCAAACCTCAGTGATGAAGTAGACTCCACATACAAGACTTGAAGATTAACATTTACTTCTCAGGGTGATGATGATGATGATGATGATGATGATGATTATTTATTATTATTATTATTTGTACCCTGCCCATCTGGCTGGGTTTCCCCAGCCACTCTTGGTGGCTTCCACAAAGACCAAAACTACACTAATGCAACAACTGAGCAATTTGTATTATTCATATATATTCAGCCCAAAGCAATGTGTTTCTTTCCCTTGAGCCCAATAGAGGGTTTAGTCTTTTTGCTTTCAAAAACTGTGTATTTTGTAGCAATTCATTAATCCAGAGGTTTTCAGCCTTTTTGAGTCCTGGCTCCCTTGACCAATTTCCTTCTTTCTGTGGCTCCCCTGTGGGGCTGAGGAGCCCTGTTATGCCCCCCCTTGCCTGCAGAGCTGGTAGCCTCTCACCCCTTTTCAAACACCCTTGTGCAGTGTTCCCTCAGCCTCCTCTCCTCTCTCCTTGGGAGTCCTCTGGGCAGCTGCTGCTGTATTCTCTGGGCTGCCCCCGCCCCCAAAAGAGGTGCCTCCTCACACTGCTCCACAGGGGCCTGGGAAGAAGGTGCTCCCAGTCTTAGTGGCCCAACAGAGACTGGCCAAAGGTGAACGTGAGGCCAGCATCTTACCTTGGGAGGCAGCAGCGGGTCCTGCTGGGCCTGCATGGTGGAAAGGCTCCCCTTCAGCACCAGGCACACAGCTCCCAGCAAGCCTTGTACACAGCAAGCACAAGAAAGGCCAGGATGGTGCCTGCCTGTCTCCCACTTGTCTGTCCATTCCCAGCCTCAAGTACTGGTGGATTGGCTGGATGAGCTACCTTGACTGCTTGCTTGCTTACTCTGAGGATGCCTCAGCTCCTGGTACCCAGCACCCCCTGGCCAGCGCAAGAAGCACCATTCACCAACATTGCTTGCAACCAGGGCTGTTGCAACAAACAGCCTTTGGGAGGCAGAGACGCAAGAGGAGGGAGGGAAGGAAAGGCGACTAGAGGCCAGTGTTGCCTGCAGCACCCCTGAGCATCATTCAAGGCACCCCAGGGTGCCACGGCACGCTGGTTGAAAACCACTGCTTTAGGGAACCCTCTGGTTTTAACATTTGGGCCTCTGTGGTTTGCAAAATCTCTCTTCAGTGGGAACAATCTCTTCAAGGAGCCTCTGGAGAAGGTTCTGGTGGAGACCAGAGACTAACAGAAGGCTCTCCAGAATGCCAGGAAGGACAGCAAGAAGGGAAAACCAGTGTTCCTTTCACTCGTGCTGATACTCCTCCAGCCACAGGACTGGTAATCAAATTACTTTCTCTCCTGCTGGGACAAACCAAAGAGGTTCCCGCACACCAGCTGGTAGTGGCTTAACGTCCAGATTAAACAAAGGCCCCCCAAAGGGAAGGAGCTCCCCTTTAACTACCAATAAGGGAAGGGAAGGAGCTCTACCAATAAGAGGCAGACCACAGCACTTTGCCCAGGTGTGGGCAGAGAGGACCTTGGATAGATGGGTCAACTGAATGATCTCTTGGAATTGCTCCTTAGAGGTTTCAAAGAAGCCAAGAGAGATGTTTGTGGGTACGCCCCCCCCATCCAAGATAGCAGACAAACACAAGGCTGACATGAAGCCAATAGGACACCTGAGAAGCATAAGGGCAATTGTGTTAGGATCGTCCTACTCTCGTGTAGGACCCTGGCAGAGACACATGCCCGACTGGCATGTTCTCTCCCTCCTGGTTGATCATATGGGAGCTTCAAAAGCTTTCTTCTGCCCGAACATCACAGCGACTGATGCCAGCAGACATCAGCACACTCTGGGATCCGCAGAGTCTTTGCACTTTGCGTAACAGACCTCAGCAACTCAGCATTTTGGCTAATCGACTTTATTTACATATAAAACACTCGGATCATTCTGACTTAGCTCCTTCCTCTTTTCCCTCAGACAGCAAAGAGAAAGAACAAAGGACAATAGTCCCACTTTATGGAACACAGTAACACAAACATCCTGTCTCTGTCACTTTCCACTCTGTTGAATGAAAACATACACCGTCATGTGATAGACAACAATCCCATGACTGCAGACACGGGGAATGAATCTCCAACAAATTGAGCTCACCTCACATAAGGAACAGGGTTGGTTCTGTTATCACCATGTTGAAGACTGCTTTCCTTTTGGGTGATGACAGGCAAAGTAGGTGTTGAGCAGATCCGCCTTCTCTGTATCACCCAATAGCATTTCTTCATTTTCTTTCAGAGGTCATATTATTATTAATTTTAACCTCTTGTGAGCCTGAGCTCATTCTGAGCTTTGGCCTGCCAGACCTCGCATATACTCTTCTTTCATGATTTCCCTTTTCTTTCATTTCTTATACGCACCCTTCTTAAATCTTAGCTCATTTGTAAACACGGTGCAAGCATGCTGAGTTGGTGCCCAGAAGGTGGCAATATCAACAGCCCATCTCTCCTTTAAAGAGAATAATTTTGATGTTCATCCACATATTGTCTGGACTCAGTCTGACCCTTATGTTTCCCTCCCCTTATGGTTTTGATCTATGAGACTGCATTTTAAATTGCATCTTAACCTGTACGGTGGTACCTCGGGTTAAGTACTTAATTCGTTCTGGAGGTCTGTTCTTAACCTGAAACTGTTCTTAACCTGAAGCACCACTTTAGCTAATGGGGCCTCCTGCTGCTGCCGCGCCGCCGGAGCACAATTTCTGTTCTCATCCTGAAGCAAAGTTCTTAACCTGAAGCACTATTTCTGGGTTAGCGGAGTCTGTAACCTGAAGCGTATGTAACCTGAGGTACCACTGTATTTTAAATTGGTCCCCCTCATTATGTTTTTACTGTAATTTTACTGGTGTTAGCCGCCTTGAGCCTGGCTCTGGCCGGGGAGGGCAGGGTATAAATAAAATAATTATTATGGTTATCGCCACAATTGCCAGAAGGAATTTGCTCTTAGATCAAAGTATATCTGATTTGTAGGATCGCTATATAGATGTGTGTGAAAAGAAAGCAATATTAAGGCTACTGATAGAACTGCTTTAATCTAAGCATCTTTTGCTGTGCCTTCTTAGTGCCCTAAAAGCTGGTACTTGATATTGTTTCAGTAACAGGACAAACTGAAGCACTGGTCAGATTGTGACACTTTATTTAGAATAAAATAGGGTTGCCACTGCTGCCCCTTGTCTTTGAGCACCCTGCCCCAATGACAAGTGCCTTCCAGAGGCGCCATTCGCCCACAGAGCTTGCAGCCAAGGCTGCGGCAACAAACAGCAGTGCAAGCCTTTGGGAGGCAGAGATGCGAGAGGGCATCTGAGGAGGGAGGGAAGGAAGGAAGGAAGGAAGGAAGGAAGGAAGGGAGGGAGGGGGACAGAGGCCAGTGTTGCCTGTGGCACCCCTGACCATCCTTCAAGGCACACTGGTTGAAAACCACTACCCTAAGAAGTCTGCCCAAGCTTTCTCTCCCTACGAACTCCAACTCCAACTTCTATGCAGGAAGGAGATTGCCTTTACAGGCTCCCAAATGAAAGATTCTCCCACCTCCTGTCTCTGTCCTCAGATGGTGCTTTTCTAGTGGTGGGGGCAAAATGAAGAGAAATAATAATAATAATAATAATTTATTTGTTCTTTATTTTATAAAATTCCTACACTGCTTGATTGTAAAAAGAAGCAGCAGCACAACAGCCTCAAAGCGGTACATGAAAAAGATAAAATTATAAAATTATCAATAAGAAAAATTAATAAAAATGATGGGAAAATTTCCAAAGGTTTATATGACAATAGACTGAAAGCAGGTCAAGACTCACATTAAGCATCTGGGTAGGCTTGTCTAAACAAGCTGAACAGTCACTGTAAAGAGCACAGTGCCTCTTGTCACGAGGCAGCGAGTTCTAAACAAAGCCTTGTACCATAAAACAATTCCAGGCACCACAAGATGGTTGTTTCTGCCCTCTGGTTTATTCTGTTCTGGTTCTTCCATGTCTAGTAAAGACTTCAGTTGCTAATGAAGTGCTGTTCACACTGAACAAATCTAGACTGTTTCTCCATCTGTGGAATCTTTTGTGTGAAGTAAGTTTGCCACCAATCCCACTGAACCTCATTCCACACTCCATACGTTTTCATGGTATCTCCTTGGCGTGGGGTATTTTTATGTAAGGTAAGGACACCCCCAATACAGAAGTGCTTTCCACAATCTAGGCATTCATACAGTTTCTCCCGTGTGGGTTCTTGGTTGGACAATAAGTGCACGCCTACAACTGAAGCTCTTTCCACACTCCACACATGTATGCAGTTTCTCCCCTGCGTGGGTTTTTTGAGGTACTGTACAGTGAGATGGTGATAGAGACTGAAGCTCTTTCCACATACCATACATTTAAAGAGTCTTTCGCCTGTAAGGGTTCTTCGATGTGCAGTGGGTTCTTTGATGTAAAGTAAGGTGGTGATTCAGACTGAAACTCTTTGCACACACCATACAATGAAATGGTTTCTCCCCTGTGTGGGTTCTTCGATGCGCAATAAGGTTTCCGTTCTGGCTGAAGCTCTTTCCACACTCCATACATTTAAATGGTTTCTCCCTGGTGTGAGTTCTTTGATGCAAAGTAAGGTTTCCACTCTGGCTGAAGCTCTTTCCACACACCACACATTTAAATGATTTATCTGCTGTGTGGGTTCTTTGATGTGCAGTAAGGCTTCCGCTCTGGCTGAAGCTCTTCCCACATGCCATACATTTAAATGGTTTCTCCCCAGTGTGAATTCTTTGATGTGCAGTAAGGTTTCCACTCTGACTGAAGCTCTTTCCACACTCTGTGCATTTAAATGGCTTCTCCCCGGTGTGGGTTTTTTGATGTAAAGTAAGGACACTCCCAATACGGAAGCGCTTTCCACAATCTATGCATTCATACGGTTTCTCCCCTGTGTGGATTCGTTGATGTTCTGTAAGGGCACTCCTACAAGTGAAACTCTTTCCGCACTCCATGCATTGATGCAGTTTCTCCCCTGTTTGGGTTTTTTGAGGTACAGTGAGATGGTGATAGAGACTGAAGCTCTTTCCACACACCATAGTTTTTAATGGCTTCTCCCCTGTGTGGGTTTTTTGATGTGCAATAAGGCTTCCACTCTGGCTGAAGCTCTTTCCACATTCTACACACTTAAATGGTTTTTCTCCTGTGTGGGTTCTTTGATGTAAAGTAAGATGGTGATTGAGACTGAAACTCTTTCTGCACACCATACATTTAAATGGTTTCTCCCCTGTGTGGGTTCTTTGGTGTGCAATAAGGTTTCCGCTCTGGCTGAAGCTCTTTCCACAGTCCATGCATTTGAATGGTTTCTCCCCTCTGTGGGTTTTTGTATGCTTGACAAGGTTACCAGCACTACTGAGGCTCTTTCCACATTCCGTGCATTGAAACGCTTTCTCCCCTGTTTGGGTTCTTTGATGTAAACTAATGCTTCCACTCTGACTGAAGCTCTTTCCACACTCCACACTGCTACTTCCTGTGAATTCTTCCTGTGGATTCAGTGATACACAGACATCAGTGTCCTGAGTAGTAAGGGATTTGGTTTTCCAGTTCTTCAACACATTTCCTACATGCTTTTCGGGTGATCGTTGATTTACAATGGTCTCTTTCTGTGCTTCATGCCCCACATTTTCTACAGACACCATGGATAGCTCCCCATAATTCTCACTCTTCTGCCCATTACCTGTTTTGAGGCAGAAAAAGAAAATGCCATTCAAATTGCAAAGCAGAGACTCTCATTATGGATCAAGCCCAGTTCTCCACTTCTCTGATTTTACCATTTTCAAGAATGTCCCCCTCCTTCCTTCCTTGCCCAGCTGAATCTGAAGTCAGCTTCTGAAGATGCTTCTGAATAAGAATATGTTGTCTCAAGACAACAACACAAGTCCCTTCCTGCTCCTCCTCAAACTTGCTGAGCTGTGTCTGCTCATCTCTCCCCTTCCTCAGAGCCCCATCCAACTGGATCTTATCCTTCAACCCAAATGACAAAATACAAAATAGCCAGACACTCCTAGTGCTACTACTGCCATGGCTCTCTTCCCAAAAGCAGGGGAAGGCAAGATCTTAGCTCTCCTGCTGAGGGATAGCAGAGGGGACACGTGGACCGAACAGAACCCCCTTGGTGCCGTGAAGAGGATCTCAGCTCAGTGGCACTACAGAGGATATTTTAATTTGGGGTGCATCTCAGCACATGGAAGGGAAACCTCAGCTTGGAGACCGTCTCTGCTCTTTAGAAGAAGACCCTGTGTGGGCAACATTATGTGGCTTGAGAGTGGCCTGCCTGTACACTGTGGGGCCAGAGGCATTTACAATGAATGTAAATGCGACCTTTGGACAGGATCAGAGCTTCCACACACCCTTCTCTGTCCTCCATCCAGGCTGGCAAGAAGCCCCATCAGATTTCAAGGAAACAACCCAGCCAGACCAAAAACACTCAAGGAAGATTGGAAGCAGGTCAGGGTCTGGGGAGAAGAGAGTCCCAAGGGCCAGCTGGAGAGGTTTGAAGGTTGCATTTGTTCACCTGGTCCATTTAATCCAAGAGCCCCACAGGGGCCAACTAAATACTGATAGGAAGCCCAGAAGCAGGACTTATCTTCCTTGGCCCAGTATACCTGAAAGAGCATCTCCACCCCCATCGTTCAGCCCAGACACTGAGGGCTAGCACCAAGGACCTTCTGGCGGTTCCCTCACTGCAAGATGTGAGGTTACAGGGAACCAGGCAGAGGGCCTTCTCGGTGGTGGTGCCCGTTCTGTGAAACACCCTCCCATCAGATGTCAAGAAGATAAACAACTACTTGACTTTTAGGAGAAATCTGAAGGCAGATCTGTTTCGGGAAGTTTATAATGTTTGATGTTTTATTGTGTTTAATATTCTGTTGGGAGCCACCCCAGAGTGGCTGGGGAAACCCAGCCAGATGGGCAGGGCATAAATTATTTATTTATTTATTAATATTAATATTAATATTACTGGAGCAAAAATGGCCCCACGACACAACTAAGCGCATACCTGTTGAGGTTTCCCCTTCTTTGGGTTCCTGGAGGAATAGATCTTGTTCTTCTTCCCAACAGGAACTGAGATCTGATTCTGCCAAGGAAAGAGCTAATATTAGCTACTTTTGGCCACAAAACCTCCAGCCCTTTCAAACCAATCTGTATTTTTGACCACAAAGGCAAAGAGGAGGAATTGCCATATCCAGATCCTATAAAGACATGCAATATGCACAGGAGTACTGTTACAAGGGTGTGTGGGTGTGTATGTGTGTGAATATATGGATGCTGCTTCGGAAAGCAAAGCTGCAAATACCGTACATACACATAAAGAGGGACCCAGCAGGCTATTCTTATTCCTACTCTGCATGAATAAATGGCACAAAAGAGTGGATTCACACCTTCAACATCTAGCAGTCCAGAGGCATAAAAATCTGCCCTTACCTAGAGAGGCCACCATCTCATAATTCTCCTCCATGACTTCCTTGTGCAGAGCTTTTTGGCCACGATCCAGCAGAGCCCACTCCTCCTCCGTGAAAAACACAGCCACCTCCTCAAAGGTCAAGAGGGCCTGGATGGTAGCCAGATTCTGGAAGAATAAGAATAAGAAAAGATAACTTTTTTTAAAGGTCCCTTCCCTACTTGACACACAAGCAAGGGTAAAGTGGGCCACTTCTGGGACTCTCTCACCTGTTGCCACAAAGCAGAGAGCAGCTCTTTGATGTGAACAACGGAGAAATACAGATTTATTTAGGGCTGGAGACATTTACACAGATGGCAGACCTATGACTGGCGAACAAATATTAAGCAAAGCTAGACAACATCTGGAACTGGCTAAATGTGCCTCAAATTACACATTTTCTAACAAACCAAACAGTTACTGCACATGCCTCTAAACCCTAGACCAGGGGTAGGCAAACTAAGGCCCGGGGGCAGGATGTGGCCCAATCGCCTTCTCAATCCAGCCCGTGGACGGTCCGGGAATCAGCGTGCTTTTACATGAGTAGAATGTATGCTTTTATTTAAAATGCATCTCTGGGTTATTTGTGGGGCATAGGAATTCGTTCACCCCCCCCCCCAAATAATAGTCCAGCCCACCACATGGTCTGAGGGACAGTGGACCGGCTCCCTGCTGAAAAAAATTGTTGACCCCTGCTCTAGACCCTAGACCCTTACCTCAAAGTTGAAATTCTAATTACAGATACCAATCCAAAATCCAAACACATATTATCAAAAAAAACTAAAAAAAAACTAAAAAATGGTGAAAACAAAACATCCTATGTACCCCAACTTTGGTATTGTTAAAAAATATTTTTTTAAAAGAGATAATAATGCCAATTTTGAGCTTTAAAGAACTCATCACCTTTGTTTTAGTAGCAGCTTGACATGTCTTTGATCAGAACTGGAGATCTCTGGAACACTTGCAATTAAGACAACGGAAACAGAAAATCTGGACGATTGCACTTTCAGAAAAACTGACCAAGGGAGCTCAAGCATTAGTTGGGAAAAGCTATGGGGGTGACTTTGTTGTGACACGTACGCTATGTTTTCCCACAGAGACACACATTGGGGGGGGGGACACGCTTTGACAGAGAGTTATCTTTATATGTTTGTTATGTTCAACATTTTGAAAAAACAAAACTTATACAATACATATAAATTTAAGGGGAGGGAAGAAGCAGGGACCAGTCCAGGAACTGCAAGGGAGAGACAGGGAACAGGAAGAATGTCAAACTTTACATAAAAGCTTTAGAAAACCATGTCTTGGTCTTTAGGGGACATTTAGCCTGGGTTTGCCCAGTCACTCAGGTTTGTGAGGTTTTAGGATCATAAATGAGGTTTCATGGAATGAGGTTTCATGGAAAACCTGCCTCTCTAGGAAGCAGGAGGAGGGGTGCTTGGCAGGCGAATCCCCCTCCCCTCCCTGCAAACATAAATTCCCTTGCTCCCCCCCCCCTAAAACTCTATTTCCCCATTTGCTTTGTGAGAAGGTCCCAGGTCCCATCCCTGGCAGAGGCAATGAAGGAGACCCCCCCTCCCAAAAAAACTCATCATGTGAATGAAGGTTGCACAGTGTTACATCCCCCCCTTAACCCCATGGGAGAAAAGATCCCTCATTATTACACCTGTTTACAAAGGGAGGCAGGGCTGTGTCTGAGGGTGCCCCCCCCCACTTTATAACAGCCCCTCAGAGCAGCCTGGTGTCGTTAGGCCCGTTTTGCTAGAGGGGTTTTGAGCAGTACCTTACGACAACCCTCAAGGGTAGTCCAGTGTCATCATCATGGATAGTTTTTCTTCTTTTTTAGGCAGGGTCCTGGATGTTGGGCTATGCTATTAGGGGAGGGGGCGCAGCTCAATGGCAGAGCAGCTGCTTTGCATGCAGAAGGAGGTGCCGGGTTCAATTCTACGATTCCTCAGGGCCAGCCTTACCATTGGGCAGCCTCAGGTGGTTTCCTCGGAGGGAAGGATCCAGGGAAGATGCAGACCGGAGGCGAAGCCTGTCTCTCCGCTGGAGAGGAGCAGCAGCAGCCGGGGCGGAAGAAGATGAATGACCAAGACGCAACGGCTTCAATGGGCTTCCAGCTTCCGGCTCCCCTGATTGGTTCGCCGCCGCCTCTCGGGTCTCTTCTGATTGGTTCTCTTTTACCCGGGCCTTCATTCATACTGTATTCCCTTCCTGCAACAGAATTACTTGCGCTTCTTGGCATTCTTCTGGTTATGGATACCCTTTTCCAAGATTATTTTATTCCAAATAATAACGTATTGCAAACTGTGTCAGAAGTACTTCATTTTGTTTTAGTTGAGATCCCTGCATTGCAGGCGGCCGGACTAGATGACACTTGGGACCCCTTCCGGTTCTATGGTTCTAATTCCTTCAGTTAATTGGGGCGGGGGAGGGGCAGTTTCCCAACGAAGCCCCAAGAGGAGGAGGGCAAGGGGCAGCTCGTCACGTCCGGTTCTCATCCGACCACAGGCTGCTCTGTAGCCGTAGCTCTATGGTTAGGCAGTCTCCTGGGGGGTGGGGGGTCAGTGGATGGGAAATCCAGAAGGGGAGGGCTGACTGCCAGAGAGGACAAAGAGGTAAAGATGCAGAGTGTTGGAAGGGCAAATATATAAAACTGCAAAATCAAGGCAGGTGTCAGTCAACACTGATGGCATTCTCCTATGACTGCTAGTAATGTTTTGGTCTAACGTTGCCTGCTGTTTTGTTCCTTCTGCTTCCAGAATTCCATGCGCTTAAATTTAGCAAGCACTAGTAAAA
>JAXCMG010008660.1:0-26862 GCA_034642415.1 Podarcis siculus | reverse complement strand
AGTGTGGTGCCTATGCAATGGTGCGGGGGCCCCTGCAGTGCCCAGCCAGCCTCGAACCCCTTCAGGGAGCGGTGGGGAAGGATGGGTACCCCCCCCTGTTCCTTCCGTATCAGTTGTAATGTATTCTCTCCCCTTGCAGCCCAAAAGGAATTCTTGTGCAGCCTGATAAGACTAAACTTCTGAAACTTTATACAATAAACATTTATTTTTCTTTTTGAGGTGTCAAAGTGCACCATTGACCCCTGAATTCAGGCTGCAGTTACTCCCCTGGGACGAAAGATTACAACATCTAGGATTAATTTAATAAAAAGGAGGGGGGAAATGTTGGAGGTGTGTTCAGTGTGGGGGACAAATAGCAAAACCCCCATGTTTCTCAGCTCTGATATAGGGCAGCCCCATTTCTGTCTCCTCTGAGATGAAAAGGGGAACCTCTGCAAAAGACCCAGGATGTGGGGCAGGGAGCAAACATAGGATTCAGCTTGCCTGTTAATGTGTAATGCAGCCCAACTTGGATTTTCTTTTCTTTTCAGGATCAGATCAGCAGCTGCCTAGACAATGTGAGGAAGGAGAGAGAGAAAATTCTCGTATTTAAAGCAGACACAGAAAAGGAAAGCCAAGACCTGCTTGTAAGAACCATTGTTACTTTAAGGTGAAAAAGTGCTATAGTCTAGAATCAATATGGGGGCGGGGGGCGGAAATGAATATGAAATACAGAAAGAGGTTTCTTTTTGAACGGCCTGATCTCTTACAGAGCATGAAAGACCATTTAAAGTTGAGGGTTGGGCTGTAAGTTTTTACGAAGCTCTTTCTCTGCTGAATATGTCAGAAGTGGCCTTCCAAGGGAATCCGGATAACTTGACTCTTCATCCTGCAAGAGCAGACTAGATGCCTGATTTTGGCCCACTCTTCTCTTCTTTCAACCTCTTTGCTGCAGAAACAAGCAGGTGCAGAGAGGAAAAAGATGGTGGCTGAGATCAGGCGACTGCACAGGTTTCTGGAAAAACAGGAGAAACTTATTCTGGCCCAGATGGCAGAAGTGGAGAAGGAGATTGCAGCCAAAAGGGAGGAGCACCTGGCCAGACTCTCCAGGGAACTCTCCTCTCTTGACAGCCTCATCCGGGAGATGGAGGAGAAGCTTCAGGAACCAGCGAGTGAACTCCTGCAGGTGAGGCCTCATCCTGATGTGAGAGGGTGGAGTGTGATGCTTCAGACTGTAGGCATTTTTAGTCACATAAAAATGTTGCTGGAAGGAAAACAGTACATGAAGGGTGAAAGGCGTCAGTCCTGGGGTCGCAGAAGGGGCCCTGCTAGATCAAACCACAGGCCCCTTCATCCTAGCATTGTGTTCTCGCATTGGCCAACCAGAGGTCTCTGAATAGCCTGAAAAACAGTAGTGCTCTCCAAACCTGTTGCCCCTCAGCTGCTTAGTATTTATAACTGACTGCAGAAATGGCTCCACTGACATCTTTCTTTCTTTCCCTCCAGGATATTGGAAGCTTCTTGCAGAGGTAAGTGATGGAAAACCCCTGCCTTATTATTCTGCCAGGAAAGTTCCTGTTTAACAGGTGGGAAACTCATTCTCCAGTTTCTCCTTCCAGAGATAGCTTAGGACTCCATCGTCTATTTCACAAAATCACAGACTAAAGTAGGGACACATTTTTGTGGTAGTTTGTAGATACAATCACAGACAGGAAGGCGTTCCCATTGCATATTTCTGGAGTCCCTTCTCTGTGATGGATTCATTTACTCTGCAATTGATACAAAAAGGGGGAACATCCCAAAGGGGCTTGTAAATATCTTCACTATAAGTTTTTCTTTAATATCCAGTGTATTTGGGGCCCCTGCTGGTTCTTCCCCAGATATAGGAACATGAGAAAGGGCCCTGCTGGATCAGGCCAGTGGCCCATCTAGTCCAGCATCCCGTTTTCACAGTGCTGAACCAGATGCAAGTGGCAAACCCGTGATCAGGATCCGAGCTCCACAGGACACTCCCCTCCTGTGGTTCAGAGGCACCACTGCCTTTGACCCACCCATCATAAATAGTAGCCTCTGAGAGCCTTGTCCTCCAGACAACTTCAGACACTCATGAATTTTGAGAATCTTCCATGTTTAGATAATATTGCTTTAATTTCTAATATTTTCTCCATTTTTAAAATCTATCACTGTGCTAAAATACATTTATAATGTTAATTGCAAAAGCCATTCTAAAGCATTCTAAACTTCCTTATATTTCAGAAATGCATATACCAAATCTATTTTGTTCTCCTCAGTTATGCTTCACTAAAACTAGTGTAGTCCTAAAATCACTTCATAAGGACCCAGTATTGTTTTTTCTTTAAAAAAAAATTGCATATATCAGCTTCTTTACCGTCAATCTCGTATTCCTTTGTTTCCTTCTGTATATTTTGGACGCAGGTGTGTGTCAGTTTTCCTTCAACTTGTTAGGTGCTCTCTAGATGCTCCCTTTTGCCATAGGAAGAAACCTGCTCCCATGTCTTCAGGATAAACGGATATCCATCATGCCTTTATCATCAGGATGAGGCACCTGCCTTGTGCTCCTTGCATTGGAAGGATGGTGGCTTGACTTTGTTCTTCTCCTCCCAGGTCTCAGGAGAAGGAGAACTTAGAGGATCCTCCTGTGGCTTTTCCTCCTGACCTGAAGTGGAAGATCTGGGACTTCTGTGATATAAATCCCTTCCTGGAGGGAGTCATGAAGAAATTCAGAGGTAGTAAAGAAGGGCTGAAAGGATTGTTAGCTGGATGTTTAGAAGTGTTCACCACAAGCTCTAGGTCATAGGGAATATTAACCAAGCCAGGAAAATAGAAGGTTTATCTATTCTCTTTCAATATCTAGAAGTCACACTTTCCTATGCAGATGACTCACAACTGATTTTACCTGGGCAATTGAAAGAGGAGGATAAACCCTTCTTGCTGGGCTCTGGAAGCACTTGCGAGATCATGGGGGAGCCTCCCAGATTCCAGTCAGCAAGGTAAAGGGCTTGAAAGCTCTTGCCACGAAGGGTTTGGCCATATCACTTTTAAGACCTTACTGGGCTCTGAGAGTCTCCTGGGAAATCTCAGGGGGCCGTCTTGAGATCTCTGATGGCAGGGGTGATTCCGGGAGCACGATTTGCCTTTATGCACAATCCCCAGGAATGTAACCCTCCCTTAAGTTGTGAGTTGTCTGTAAAAAGTTGTCCTTGACCTCTTCCCATCTCTCAGCCACGCTTTGGGTGCTTTCACGCATCTCACCCATTTCCTAAGTAGCTGCACCTACAGCTTTTCTGGCATCTCCTCTGTTCCTTTGGCCCTGAGATTGATGTAAGGGGGGAGAAGGAGGGAAGGAGGGGGGCTGTCCAGGAGCCAGCCAGGAGCAGAGGGGTTGAGGCCTCCTGTCCTGGAACAGGGGTGTCTGGACCTTGTTGTTGATGGGGAGATCTTCTAGGGGTCCTGCTCCACCTCCCAAGATTTGGGCAGGCCTCAACCTTGATATCACCCCTGCCCTGGTTATGCAGAGACAGCCAGTATGGGGAATTTCAGATAGTTTTAACTGCAACCAGGGGCGCCGACTTATAAAAAATATTGGGGGGGCCCACTGTGCGATTTGCGCTTTTTTTGCACGCACCTGCTTCCTGCTAGTACGGTGGATCCAGGGAACTGATGCTGCTGCTTCGCTTTTCGTGTGTGGACAGGAGGGGAGGGAGGGAGGTTGCTGGCTATCCAGGGCAGGAGGGGAATTTTTTGGTGGTGGTGGGGCGCCTGACTGCCCCATCGGCGCATCCACCTCCACAATGGCCGCGCTGCCTTGTTGCACGCCTTTTTGGAGCAGCGGCTGCAAAGTTTGGGAAGTGCGCAGCGACTTGTGCCACTTTGCAACTGCGCAGGCCGGCGTGGCGGGAAAAGGAGAGCGCTGTTGTGTGGGAGCCGAGCATCAATTGGCCCGGGGTGAAGCGGCGGCTGCATTGTGCAAGCGCTCTTTGGGCAGGCTAGAGTTACACGGAGGGATGCGGAGGAGGGAAGGAGCTCCCCCCTTCCCCATCACGGCCTGTTTCCAACAGCAGCAGAATCGACCACCTCCTTCCCCCGTCGCACCGGACGGCAGGCAGAGAACCGGCCCAGCAAAGAGACACATAGGGGTGGGAGGCCGGAGGAGGGGCAGAGGGGAGGGAACAAACAAGTATTGGGGGGGCAGACCCCCCCAAACGAATTTTTGAGGGGGCTCGGGCCCTCTCAGGCCCCATGGAGTCGGCGCCTATGACTGCAACTCCCAGTTAGACCCTTCTTGCTGGTCTCTGGAATCTCTCCAGCTGGCATGGACAGTGGTTAGGGATGATGGGACTTGTAGTGCACAACACATGAGCTCATATTGTTCTTGCAAGGTTTGTTATCTGAATGATGGTGTGATGCTCCCAAGATTTGGGCAGGTCTGAACCATGACATCACCCCTGCCCTGGTTCTGCAGGCTTAGCCAGTATGGAGAGTTTCATTTTAAGGTAGGTTTCAGGTAGGTTTGACTGCCAACTCCCATAATCTCCAGCTGGCATGGCCAATGGTTAGGGATGATGGGACTTGTAGTCCACAACACCTGGCTACAATCTCTTGAGCTCATATTGTTCTTTCCAGGTTTGTTATCTGAATGATGGTGTGATGGTAAATCTCTGGTAAATCTTTTCTCTTCCAGACACTGTGGAATATGGACTTCAGCTTCAAAAAGGTACATTTAGTAATAATAATAATTTATTATTTATACCCTGCCCATCTGGCTGGGTTTCCTCAGCCATTTTACCAGGCACTAATTCAGGAGAGATGGTATCTGCTTCTCTAAAGACCAGGCCACTGCAGCTCTTCCATCCATGCCTTATTTCCCCTTATTTCCCAGAGGCATCTGTTCCGTGACAGCAGCATGCTGGGCTAGAGGGGTTCTTGGCCTGATCCTGCAGACTCTTAGAAAGCCCCCAGCCCAGGATGCCTGTCTTTTCTGTGCCGAATCTCAATAAGACACAGGGGTGGTGTGAAGCCAAAGGCACATAAGGGGGAAATATCCCTTTGAGCCATACCAGATCCACACCCCTTTTATGTAAGAGTAAAGTGTAAGAGTGGGAAATGCATGAACACAAATAGCTCAGAAAATGGCTGCAACAACTTTTGGGGGCTAGAAGGTGAATGGGTTCTAGTGTCAGTGGAGGGAGCTGGGGGCTGCCTGAGTGTGAACTCCAGGGGTCCGGCGTCGCTGCAAGATTGGGGGTCTTTTATTGGAGTGGAGACATGGCTTCTCTGTTAAAACAAGAGAAACTTGAGTAAACTTAAAAGAGCCGGGCAGAATTACAGCACAGACCAGAGGAAAAGGCTCAGTATAAAGACAGAAGTCCAGTCTGGCCTGATCCTGGACACCACACAAAGGGAATCATAAGAGCTGGAAAAGGTGCAGCAGATGGCAGCATGAAGGAAACTCTTACTTGTCTAAAAGAATCCCAGAATATAAATTTAAATATAACAGCAGTGAGTAAAATGCATAAAGGCTTATAAATACAACAATGAACTAGAAAAATCCATTAAGTTTCACAGAAAAAAATTGACTAATAGCACTGGCAACATCCAACGTCACATTTAATTTCCAAAGGCCTCTGTACAAATGTGTGTCTTTAAAAAGAAATCGCTTGACTTACTTTCCTTAATGTGGCAGGAGGGGGGGGAGGACTGCAGAGGGTTTTTCACCCCCAGCCCCAAAAAGCAGCTTGTGGGGCTGGCGGGGGAAGCCTGGGTAACACGGACCACACATTCGCTCCATAAAATGCACAGACATTTCCCCTTAGATTTTAAGAGGAAAAAAGTGCGTCTTATGGAGCGAAAAATACGGTAGTTCAAAATCACATTTGAAATTAGAATAAAATTAAGTGGAAACCCGCGAGTCACAACTATGGTTAAGGAAAGAACTGCAAATGTTTCGAGAATCCTTATTAAAAACTTGATGAACATCCCTCTCTTGAATGCAGAGCCATGGAGTCCCTGTTCATTTCAGAGAGGATGCCGTTTCTGTCATGTGACTAAAGAAATGTAATCTTCCCCATTGATGTCGTTTCTCTTCTCTTTCCTCATCTGCCCCCACAGAAAATGTAACTTTGGATCCAGACACAGCAAATCCCTTGCTCATCCTGTCTGACGATCGAAAGAGTGTGAGACAGGGAGAAGTGCGTCAAGACCTGCCAGACAACCCTGAGAGATTTGACAGACATTTCTATGTGCTGGGATGTGAGAGTTTCACATCAGGCCGACATTTCTGGGAGGTCATTGTGGGAAGAGAAGAGGGGTGGGGGGTGGGGGTGGCCAGAAAGTCTGTGAAGAGGAAGGGAGGTTTCTATTATATTCGTTTGTGGGATGGGATCTGGTTTGTGGGGAAGTGGGGTGGTGGGTACAAGTTATGCTCCCCCTTTGAGGCCCCTGTTCCAAGTGAGGAGCCCGAGAGGATCCGAGTGGCCCTGAACTGTGAAGGGAGACGGGTGTCCTTTTATGATGCAGACACAGCAGTCCTCCTCCATGCATATCCATCAGCCTCCTTCTCAGGAGAGAACCTCAAGCCCTTCTTTTATGTGAGGAAGAAAGGGAACCTGAGACTCTCTTGACTGAGGGTGGAGACAGGCAAGCGTATATTCATTTCCATCATGGCACATTCAGTCTCCAGGACTGAGCTGAAAGGCACTTGAGAAACCATATTTGAAGAACTGTGATTGGCCATCCCTTGTGTCAATCATGATGCAACTCTCCCTTCTCAGGCCAGCTTGGCAAATGACACTGATTGATTGGGTCCCCTGTCAGTCCCCAAACTTGCCTGTTCTCTCTCCCTTGGGAATCGGCTATTTGTGTCTGTGCAGGAGGTGCAAAGGAGGAAAGAACCAAGAAAATGAAACAACAACAACCCCCCCCCCCCTCACATCCCTGTTTCAATATACAGTGGTACCTCGGGCTACATACGCTTCAGGTTACAGACTCCACTAACCCAGAAATAGTACCTCAGGTTAAGAACTTGGCTTCAGGATGAGAACAGAAATCGTGCTCTGGCGGCATGGCAGCAGCGGGAGGCCCCATTAGCTAAAGTGGTGCTTCAGGTTAAGAACAGTTTTAGGTTAAGAACGGACCTCTGGAACGAATTAAGTACCTAATCCGAGGTACCACTTGTAGTTCTCTCTTCATCCTCCAATTTAAGATTTCTAGAGACAATACCATCTTCTATGAATAAAATTATGCACTGGTATCATTTAAATCTTCCTCAGCCTCAATCCTTCTCTCGGATTCCTTTTCCTCCCCCCAAGCCTCTACTGTCATGGAGGTCGAAGTTCCAAAATTCCTTTTTTTGCGGCTACTCAGGGAAGCTTACATGGCAATTCAGCAAAATCAGAGACCTGTTTTTTAGTTGAGTACAGTCGGCCCAAAACTCACACACAACTTACTTGTCTGATCGCAGCCTGGAGCCTTTCGTCAAAGCAAATTAATAAATAGAAAGAGGTTGAGAGACTGGGAAGAACTGTTGGAAGGGACTGTGTGAGATCTCGCAAGAGTCTCCAGAGCACAGAAGGCAATGGGGGGGGCCTTTTGCAGTGGGGGGAAGAGTTTCTAAGTCCACCTTCTGACCAGCCTCCAGAAAAGTTGCATAAAGCTCTCAAGATCTCTGGCTTCGAACAAGTGGGATGGTTTCTTGGGGGGAATTTTCGGGGGTCTTCCTGACTTACGCTATATAGCCTTTGCATGCTGATCCCAGAAATGTAACCCCCACATAGGTTTCAGGCCTCGATGTAACAAAGTCCCCTCTGACAACGAAGAGCCTCTGTCAGACTTTTTGAGGAGAGAACAGAGCAACCAGTGACCGTTATCAGGTTTCCTGGCAGACAGGATTTCTGTAGTAGACCGCCCCCCCCCCATGTATTTCCTCTGGGGACTGCCTCTTTCTGTGATGTATGTATGATGTTTTTTGGGGGGTGGTCTTGAGCTGCAGGGTGGACAATTTCAAAAGTTTATATCAGGGGTCGGCAAGCTTATCAGGCGATGGGCCAGTCCACGCTCCGTCCGTCAGAGAATGGGCTGGAGTGTGCGCATACACACACTCTTCTGGGTTGGAGCACGCATGCGCACACACTATTTCCGGAACACAGGTGCCATCGACCCAGAATTTGGGCCCTGTGACGCGCCATTAAGAGTGGGCAGCGGGGGGCGGCGGAGGTCACCATGGGGCGGTTAGACCCCTGGTCTATATAAGGGCTTGCGCACCATTGCTCAGGGTTCTCCTCCCTCCTTTGTGTGGTGAATGGGGGCCCTGTTGCAGCAGTTTAATAAAGATCATGCTTACTAGCTGCTTTGCTTCTCAATATTCTCTGCTTGGCCTCTGTTATTTTCTCCTACTGATAGAGAGCCTACTTAAGGACTCTATATGGGCTCTTAGGTACCCCATAAGGGAAAAGGAGCAGTTTTTGCTTATAACATCTGTTTTATCCTCCAAGAAACCCTGTGAGGTAGAAGAGGCTGAGCTGAGAGACTTAGAAAAAGGAGACACATTAAAGTTTATGGTCAAAAGGGATTCGAACCTGGGCCTTGTCATCCCAAGTCCAACACACTGTGCACTCAGAATGTGAAATCTTAAGTGTAAGATTCCCTTCAGAGATGTGCTTGCAAGCCCTCCCTGCAAAGCTCCTCTATATATGGAAGCTCATCTTCAGACCTTCCTGTGTTGACCATGAATGTCTGCAAGAGGAGTCAATCCAGTTTGAGTGAGGAGCAGATTTCAGGGGCTTCCCTGCATAAGTTCGTATTTTGCACCTGGGTCCATTTCTGGATCTCGGCATTCGGATTAGAAATGAAAGCAAATCCCCCATGTCTGAAGTCTGCCCATCCCTTTATTTGTGGGAATCCCACCACCAGGAGAGAAGTGAGTCTCAGCCATATCTGTCACGTCAGTGAGAGAGCAGGTATCCTATTGACACCCTACTTTTTAACACAGAGACAGTTGTGGGAAAATGAAAGGGGGGGAATGAAAGGAATGCTAATTGCAATAGTTCCCCACCCCATTTTCAACGGAAGCATTGCAACCAGTGCCAAACAGATGGGGCATAAACGCAGAGAGAAGCATTTTAATTCAACATTTTTATCATAGTCACCCAAATGGCAATTCTCAATTCGGAAGAGGAAGCAAAAACAGCACATCTTTCTAATCTCTTTTGAGCTCTGTGGAAGAATGAGGAAATTGAGCCTACAGCCCTGTGCCCAGTTCTTGGGATAAGTTCCAGAGATGACAGGATTAGCTCTTAGGTTTTGGTGATTGCCTAGAGAAAGGACTTCTTCACACATATGGTTCTGGCCACTGGCTTACACACCCTTTTAAAGTTGGTGAGACAAAGGGTTTGAGACCAAAAGCCCTTTCCTGTTCGCCTCCACAGCTTCAGCTGATTCAGAGGTAGACTGCCTCTGCACCAGGAGGTTTCATTGAGCAGCCCCAGAAACAGTTCTGCCTTGACAACTGTGGGGCTGTCCCAACATGCTGTTGGGCTGATGAATATCACTGGTGACACTGGAGCTTGGGCAGGAAGAGAGGGATCTGAAACTGGGAGATATGGACCTCAGTCTGTTGTCATGGTGAGATCACTTCCTGTTGAAATTAGGCTTTTTCAGCACCGTTTCCCCTCTGCAGAGGTGGGGTGCCTATGAGAATGGTCCACCCTCAGAGATTGACGGATCCAAGTGGCTCTGGAGGATTTTCTGGCTGATATGACTGGCACTTCTGTTGAAGCCCTGGTCAATCTGTGAACATCTGGATAGCTCAGGATCCCTCTCCCTTTCCCAATTTGTGATGCCCATCTGCCCTGGTATAGTACTCTCAAGCTGTGCAGGTTACAGTTATCATCATAATCCTCATTAATATAGGCTTAATGAAAACAACAAAAAATGTTAGTGTGTACGTTGGGATAAACTGCTGCTCATGCTACTTTTTGGTTTCCTCCCAGAACATCCACCCCCAAAAGTTTTCAGAACTGTCACCTCAGCCTTTTATTCAGTTGCAGACCCTTCTGCAAAATGTCAACATACAGGCAGCAGGAATCATAATCCACAAGGATCCAGAATATGAAACTGAAAACAGATTTGGGTGGATTTGCAATAGCCTCAATTGTTTTGTCTTCATTTTTACACTTGAACATATTCCTCATGAGAAGAGATAATCTCTTAAACTCACCATGTTCTGAATCTAGAATAATCTTGTTCCAGGATCTGATTTCACTTTTGCAACCCCACCTGACCCAAAAAAAGACATCGCGCCAATCTTTATTCCTTAACAAATCCAAACCCTGGTTTGATCAGGAATGTATTGCTATGAAGCGCTCTTTGTTGGATAAGTACAGGAACTACAAATCAGCGAACTTACCCCTGCTTCCTGCGGAATGGTTCGAAGCCAAACGTAAATATAAAGATCTGATTAAAAAGAAAAAGCTTCAGGCCCAAAGGGGGGAGTGGCAACGTTTATTAGAGGCCTCTCGAAGGAAAGACTCAGCCACTTTTTGGAAAATAGTTGCGAAAAGTTGGCAAGATTCCCCGATTGAAATTGATTATACTATACCAGTTGGGACTTGGGAGGCTTACTTTACATCTTTATATACATCAAATCAACATCTGCAGGCCATGCCCCCAGCCTCGAGTGATATTGGCGCCAAATGGCCCCCAGTAGCAACTGAAGAGATCTATAGGCTCATCCAATCCCTTAAACTTGGAAAAGCACCCGGCGTAGACAACATTACACCGGAACTCCTTAAGGCTAATGTTGAATGGTGGGCCCCTGTGCTAGCTGCCCTATTTACCAGCATAGATCAATCGGCCACTATCCCTGAGGACTGGGGATTAGCAATCATCATCCCTTTATTCAAGAAAGGGAGCCGATCAGATCCGGCTAATTACAGGCCAATTAGCCTCCTAAGTATCATTAGCAAATTGTACGCAGCCCACCTATGCGATAAGTTAGTGGACTGGTTGGAACAAAACCACATTCTTTCAGAGGCACAGGCGGGTTTCAGGGCAAATCGGTCAACCTTAGACCAGGGCCTTGTTCTCCAACATCTTGCGGAGAAATATACATCAAGAAAAGGAGGTTCCCTATACGTGGCCTTTATAGATTTCAAATCTGCTTTTGATTTAATACCGAGGGACAGGCTTTGGGGAAAGCTAAGTGCCGCAAATATAAACAAACGCCTACTGTATCTCATCCACAGTCTATATGAAAATACACGGATCCGGGTAAGGTGTGACCGACAGGGCCACCTATCCAAGGAAATCCAAATCCATCAGGGGGTTAGGCAAGGGTGTGTCCTTGCGCCTACTTTGTTTAACTTTTATATCAACTCGCTAGTAGGAAATATGGAGAAAGAAAATGCCCATCCCCCCAAATTGGCTGGTACACCCCTCCCGGCCCTATTATATGCGGACGACACAGTTTTAATTTCTTTTTCTTGTGTTGGACTAAGAAAACTTCTGAGATCTTTTTCCAAATACTGCAGCATTGAACAACTAACAATTAACTACAACAAATCCAAAGTCATGGTGTTCTTTAAAAAAAGGAGGAGGCACAAATAGAGAATAGACAATCGCTCAATAGAACAGGTAGCAACCTTTAAATACCTGGGTGTAACCTTTCAGGAAAGGGGCTCCTGGCGCTTTCAGATTAATAATACTATTGCAAATGCAGAGAGATCTACCAAAGCGTTAATAAGATTCTGTTATGGGAAAGGGGGCCAACACATACCGGCAGCCTCCCAGGTCTTTGCTGCCAAAATACTACCACAATTGTTATATGGATCCCAGATCTGCAGTTTTAAAAACCTTACTCTCTTAGACGCATTTCAAACTAAGTTTTTCCGTTGCCTGCTGGGGATCCCCTCTTGCGTATCCAACATAGCGGTCCGTTTGGAGGTTGGGCAAATTCCTATCAGTACTCGGATATGGATACTGAAGATCCATTATTGGCTAAAGCTTATTTCTTCCCGGTTGGGCTGGCACCTTTAACCTTATTAGATACCTACCAATCCAGATGGAAAGCTACACTGCTGGAAAAGCTTAAAGGCCTGGGGATCCCACAGCAGACCCTGATAGCAACAGGCTTCGAGAAAGCTAGGACTACAATTCGCCAGCGTATCTGGGACGTAGAATTACAATGCCACATGAGCGAAATGATCAAACATCCAGCAATAAGGGACCATGGGAGAGGTTTCTCTCCGGCTAACTATCTGTCAGGTCTTCAGATACCCAAATACAGACGGTCTTTTACCCTCGCCAGATTTAACGTTCTCCCTTCTGCCTTACTTCAGGGCAGATTTGAGGGTAAACCATACACAGCACGGGTCTGTCCTTGTGGCTCGTTGGAAGTTGAAACTGCTTCACATGTACTATTACGTTGTCGTCTTTATGAGGATATACGTTTGACTTTTATTACACCTGTTTTGCATAAGTCTAGGAAAGAATCGGAACACCATAGTCTAAAACTACGGCTAGAGGACAAGAAGCCCAAGACTACATTAAATGTAGCTAAATTCTGTGCGTCTGCAATCAATCGCAGGAAGCAAGTGGTATCCCATAATGTCCAATCCCCTAAATGTTAATTACAGGGGGCACGCTAACAATTAATTTTAATTTTTATATTTAAATCCTTGTTATTGTCATATTGTCCCTTGTATTTCTGATTTTTTATGATCTGTGATATTGTGTGTGTTGAAGCTGGTCTGTGACCGTATTAATAAATTCATTCATTCATTCACTTGAACATAGACCCAAATTAAGAAGAGTGCCCTCACGTCAGCATGGATCAAATGAAACGTCAGAGAAAAATGTTCAGAGCATCAACACTGATTTTTTTTAAAGTGTGATTTGTAAAGAATTTTATGAGGAATGTGTCAACCACCAAACAATAATCATTTAGCAGTAGATAAAGATAAAAAGTATCACAAGTAAAAAGAGTGAGAACTCTTCCCCCACACTAAAAAATAAAAAAGAAAGATAAAAGATTCCATGGTTAATGAAATATACTCGGAGTCGAGTGTGGATTTCATGCTCTTTATTCCACTCAAAGTAGTGAGGAATGGAAGTACCCCCAAAATATCTGCTTTATATACATTATTTACACAATGGGCCGCACGTGATTGGTTATTTCTGGGATTCTCCTGTAGGCCAATCAGGTTGCAGATTCACTTCCATCTGCAGCTGGATTGGGTGGATCCTGAGGACCAATCATACTGCTGCATTGTTCTAGGACCAATCAGACTGCTGCATTCTGAATCCTATTGTTCTAGGACCAATCAGACTGCAGCATTTTGAATCCTATTCAACTCAGTACATAATAGTTAATGTTCATTTTTCTGAGAGGATGGACTGACTGGAGATGGGATCAGTGGATGGGGAAAAAATGGAGGAAGCTGGACCTGAAGAGCAGCTTAAAAATTCACCTGGACTGCAGGAAGATTCATTGGTTTAGCGGGGAGGATGGAGAGGAAACAGGGATTTTGTTCAGCTTACATCAGCCATTTGAAGCTTGAAGTTGGAAACAAGAAAGGGCAGCCAGGCCATTCATTTGTGATGGTTAATACTTTAGTTCCTGAATCCGGGTCACAGGATTGCTCTCCCGTATTATTTCAGTCACATGGTTCATATACAGTATTTAGATATGTGTGCATTTATGAATATTAATTCTATATTTGAGACCTTAAAATTCTCATAACAAAGTGATGTTTCACTGACAAAGGGCTGCATTCATTGAGAAAACAGGTTTAATTGAAAGGACCCCCTGTTAATAGGTGCCCTGCAGTGACTGGCAAATATCTGGATACCATTTAGCTGAGTCCAGAGGTTATTGCGCATTATCAGACGCGACTCACTAAAAACTGGCACCGGGATGGAGGGCTGGGCTGTTTCTCCTCTGTATGTGGGGGCTGCTAACTAGAAAGAAGACGTCAATGGAGCAAGGCGGGGGAGGGGGAAGGCAGTTCATTCATCAGCTTGCAAAGTAGTCTGAGGCTGACATGCTGATAGTTAAACGACAACAACAATAAACTCCACCACCTCTCGGAGGGAAATGGTTCCTTAAAAGAGCAGCCACCAAGAATGAGCATTCCATTTAAAATAAAATATATAAAACTATATATATATATTTCCACCATATCAAAGCGGCTCGGAGCTCCACCCAACTCCAAGGCAGCAGAGATCCTGAGTGATCGCAGCTGAATTTCCTGGAAAGGAAACACGCCCATTTGCTGACAGAAAGGAGAGAAAACGAAACCAACTCTTTCTTCCTGTCGAGGCAGCAGCCATGGCTGCTTCTGGGGGTCCCGTCCGGGATCTCTGCGAGGAAGCCACTTGCTCCATCTGCCTGGATTATTTCAGGGATCCAGTGATCATTCATGAATGCGGGCACAACTTCTGTCGATCCTGCCTGACCCAGTGCTGGGAGAAATCCGAGGGAGAGGCTTCCTGCCCTCAGTGCAGGGAAAGGGTGGAGCAAAGCAGCATTAGGCGAAACCAGCAGCTGGCAAATGTTGTGGAAATAGCCAAGAAATTCAGCCATCTGGGCGGGAAAAAGGAGGCAGAAGGAAAGGGGAAGATCTGCGAGAAGCACCAGGAGCCCCTGAAGCTGTTCTGCAAGGAGGATGAAGCCCCCATCTGTGTGGTGTGTGACAGATCCAAGGAGCACAAAGGCCACGAGGTGGTTCCTCTGAAGGAGGCGTCCCAGGAATACAAGGTAGGAAAAGGCAGTGGGTCTTACTTGGGGGTGGAAGAGCTGCAGACAAGAGGGGCTTGTAATAATAATAATTGTAATGTATTCTCTCCCCTTGCAGCCCAAAAGGAATTCTTGTGCAGCCTGATAAAACTAAACTTCTGCAACTTTATACAATAAACATTTATTTTTCTTTTTGAGGGTTTACAGTGCACCGCCTGAATGCAGGCTGCAGTAACTCCCCTGGGAGGAAAGATTGCAACATCTAGGGTTAATTTAATAAAAAGGAGGGGGGAGATGTTGAAAGTGTGTTGAGTGTGGGGGATAAATAGCAAAAACCCCATGTTTCTCAGCTCTGATATAGGGCAGCCCCATTTCTGCCTCATCTGGGATGAAAAAGGGGGAACCTCTGCAAAAGACCCAGGATGTGGGGCAGGGAGTAAACATACGATTCAGCTTGCCTGTTAATGTGTAATGCAGACCCAACTTTGATTTCGTTTTCTTTTCAGGATCAGATCAGCAGCTGCCTAGACAATGTGAGGAAGGGGAGAGAGAAAATTCTAGTATTTAAAGCAAACACAGAAAAGGAAAGCCAACATCTGCTTGTAAGCATCATTGTTACTGCTTTAAGATGAAAAATGCTATAGTCTAGAATCAATATCTGGGGGAGGGGGTATGGAATACAGAAAGAGGTTTCTTTTTGAATGGTCTGATCTTCCACAGAGCATGAAAGACCATTTGAAGGAGGGGGTGGGCTTCTGAGTGTTTATGAAGCTCTTTCTCTGCTGAATATGTCAGAAGTGGCCTTACAAGGGAATTTGGATAAGTGGCCTCTTCATCCTCAAGAGCAGACTAGATGCCTGATATTGGCCCACTGTCCTCTTCTTTCAACCTCTTTGCTGCAGAAACAAGCAGGTGCAGAGAGGAAAAAGATGGTGGCTGAGTTCAGGCGACTGCACCAGTTTCTTGAAGAACAAGAGAAACGTATTCTGGCCCAGATGGCAGAAGTGGAGAAGGAGATTGCAGCCCAAAGGGAGGAGCGCCTGGCCAGACTCTCCGGGGAACTCTCCTCTCTTGACAGCCTCATCCGGGAGATGGAGGAGAAGCTTCAGGAACCAGAGAGTGAACTCCTGCAGGTGAGGCCTCATCCTGATGCGAGAGGGTGGAGTGTGCTGCTTCAGACTACAGGCATTTCTTAGTCACATAAAAATGTTGCTGGAATGAAAACAGTACATGAAGGGTGAAATGCTTGAGTCCTGGGGTCGCAGAAGGGGCCCTGCTAGATCAAACCACAGGCCCCTTCATTCTAGCATCGTGTTCTCTCACTGGCCAACCAGAGGTCTCTGAGAAGCCTAAAAAACAGTAGTGCTCTCCAAACCTGTGATTCCCAGCAGTTGCCACTCAGCTGCTTAGAATTTATAACTGACTGCAGAAATGGCTCCACTGACATCTTTCTTTCTTTTCCTCCAGGATATTGGAAGCTTCTTGCAGAGGTAAGTGATGGAAAACCCCTGCCTTATTCTGATGCTATGAATGTTCCAGTTTAACAGGTGGGAAACTCAGTCTCCAGTTCCTCCTTCCAGAGATAGTTTAGGACTTCATCGTCACTTTCACAAAATCACAGACAAAAATAGGACTCATTTTTGTGGTAGCTATTGGTCCCATCTACTGTAAAATTGGGACTCGGGTGGCGCTGTGGGTAAAAGCCTCAGCGCCTAGGGCTTGCCGATCGAAAGGTCGGCGGTTCGAATCCCCGCGGCGGGGTGCGCTCCCGTTGCACGGTCCCAGCGCCTGCCAACCTAGCAGTTCGAAAGCACCCCCGGGTGTAAGTAGATAAATAGGGACCGCTTACCAGCGGGAAGGTAAACAGCGTTTCCGTGTGCGGCTCTGGCTCACCAGAGCAGCGATGTCACGCTGGCCACGTGACCCGGAAGTGTCTGCGGACAGCGCTGGCCCCTGGCCTATAGAGTGAGATGGGCGCACAACCCCAGAGTCTGGCAAGACTGGCCCGTACGGGCAGGGGTACCTTTACCTTTACTGTAAAATTACAGACAGAAAGCTGTTCCCATTGCATATTTCTGAAGGCCCTTCTCTGTGATGGAATCATTTACTCTGCAATTGATACAAAAAGGGGAGACATTCCAAAGGGGCTTGTAAATATCTTCACTATAACTTAACCTTAAATATCCCGTGTATTTCTGGCTTCTGCAGGTTCTTCCTCAGACATAAGAATGTGAGAAAGGGCCCTGCTGGATCAGGCCATGGCCCATCAAGTCCTGCATCCTGTTTTCATAATGACTAACCAGATGCCAGTGGGAAACTTGTGAGCAGGATCTGAGCCCCAGAGGACACTCCCCTCCTGTGGTTCAGAGGCACCACTGCCTTTGGCCCAGCCATCGTGAAGAGAACCCGCTGAGAGCCTTGTCCCCTAAACAATATCTGAGAGCCTTGTCCTCCAAACAATTTTAGACACTCATGAATTTTGAGAATCTTCCATGTTTAAAAAATATTGCTTTAATTTCTAATATTTTCTCCATTTTTAAAATATAACCACTATGCTAAAATACATTTATAATGTGAATTGCAAAAGCCATTCTAAAGCATTCTAAACTTCTTTATATTTCAGAAATGCAAATACCAAATCCATTTTGCTCATTAATCGCGTGAAATGCTTCACTAAAACTGGAATAGTCCTAAAATTTCTGCGTAAGGACCCAGTATTGTTCACTTTTCTTTAAAAAATAATAATTTGCATATATCTGCTTCTTTACCTTCAATCTCATATTCATACATTTCCTTCAGTATATTTTGGAAGCAGGTGTGTGTTGGTTTTCCTTCATCTTGTTAGGTGCTCTCTAGATGCTCCCTTTTGTCATGGGAAAAACCCTGCTCCCAATGTCTTCGGGATAAACGTATATCCATCATGCCTTTATCATCAGGATGAGACCCCTGCCTTGTGCTCCTTGCATTGGAAGGATGGAGGCTTGACTTTGTTCTTCTCCTCCCAGGTCTCAGGAGAAGGAGAACTTAGAAGATCCTCCTGTGGCTTTTCCTCCTGCCCTGAAGTGGAGGATCTGGGACTTCTGCGATATTAATCCCTTCCTGGAGGGAGTCATGAAGCAATTCAAAGGTAAGAAAGAAGGGCTGCGAGGGTTTTATACTGGGCATTTAAAATTGCTCATGAAAGGCCCCAGGTCATTAACAGTGCCAGGAAAATGGAATGTTTATTTATTCCTTTTCAATATCTAAAAGTCACACTTTCATATGCAGATGACTCACAACTGATTTTTCTTATGCAATTGAAAGAGGAGGATAAACCCTTCTTGCTGGGCTCTGGAAGCTCCTGCGAGATCTTGGGGGAGCCTCCCAGATTCCAGTCAGCAAGGTAAAGGGCTTGAAATTTCTTGCCATGAAGGGTTTGGCCACCACGCAAATCACTTTTAAGACCTTACTGGGCTCTGAAAGGCTCCTGCGAAATCTCATGGGGCTGTCTTGAGATCTCAGATGGCAGGGGTGAAACCAGGGGTCATTCTGATTTTGCTTTATTTGCCTTTATGCACAATCCTCAAGAATGTAACCCTCCCTTAAGTTGCGAGTTGTCTGTAAAAAATTGTACTTGACGTCTTCACATCTCTCAACCAGGCCTTAGGTGCTTTCACGCATCTCACCCATTTCCCAGGTAGCCTCAGGCATCTCCTCTGTTCCTTTGCCCTGAGATAGATGTAAGGGGGGAGAAGAGGGGGGCTGTCCCAGAACCAGCCAGGAGCAGAGGGGCTGAGGCCTCCCGTCCTGGAACAGGCATGTCTGGATCTTGTTGCTGATGGGGAGATCTTCTGAGGGTCCTGCTCCTCCTCCCAAGATTTGGGCAGGTCTGAACCATGTCATCACCTTATGCAGGGAAAGCCAGCATGGAGAGTTTCAGTTTAAGGTAGGTTTCAGGTAGGTTTAACTGTCAACTCCCATTATCTCCAGCTGGCATGGCCAGTGGTTAGGGATGAAGGGACTTGTAGTCCACAACACCTGGCTAAAGTCTCATGAGCTCATATTGTTCATTCCAGGTTTGTTGTCTGAATGAGGATGTGATGCTAAATCTCTGTTCCCTTTTCCAGAAACTGTGGAATATGGACTTCAGCTGCAAAAAGGTACTTTTAATCATAATAATAATTTATTATTTATACCCCGACCATCTGGCTGGGTTTCCCCAGCCATTTCCGCAGGCACAAATTCGGGAGAGATGGGATCCACATCTCAAAAGACCAGGCCACTGCAGCTCTTCCTTCCATGCCAATTTCCCCTTATTTTCCAGAGGCATCTGTTCCGTGAGAGCAGCATGCTGGGCTAGAGGGGCTCTTGGCCTGATCCTGCAGACTCTTAGGAAGCCCCCAGCCCAGGACGCCTGGCTTTTCTGTGCCGAATCTCCATAAGACACAGGGGTGGTGTGAAGCCAAAGGCTCCCGGCACATGAAGGGGAAATATCCTTTTGAGCAATACAAGATCCCCACCCCTTTTATGTGAGAGTAAGGTGTAAGAGTGGGAAATGCACAAACACAAGTAGCTCAGAAAATGGCTGCAACAACCTTTGGGGGCGAGAAGGTGAATGGGTTCTGGTGTCAGTGGAGGGAGCTGGGGGCTCCCTGAGTGTGAACTCCAGTGGTCCAGCATCCCTGCAAGATGGGGGCCTTCCCTCAGCTTTTGTATCGGAGGGGAGACATGGCTTCTCTGCTTAAACTAGATAAACCTAAATAAGCTTAAAAGAGCAGGGCAGAATTGCACCACAGACCGGGGGAAAAGGCTCAGTGGGAAGACAGAAGTCCAGTCCGGCCTGATCCTGGACACCACAAAAGAGGTATTATAAGAGCTGGAAATGGTGCAGCAGATGGCAGCATAAAGGAAACTCTTACTTATCTTCAAAATTATATTCTGGGATTCTTTTAGACAACCTCAGTGAGTAAAATGCATAAATGCTAATCAAGGCAATAAAAAACTAGAAAAACCCATTACATTAAGAAAGAAAGAAAAAAGACTAATAGCAGCACTGGCAACATCCCACATCGCACTTAATCTCCAAAGGCCACTGTGCAAATGTGTGTCTTTAAAAAGAAATCGCTTGACTAACATTCCATAACGGGGGGACGAGATGGGACTGCAGAGCAGATCTTCTTCCGAAGGTCCACCCACCTGACCAATTTTTAAATGGGCTTCTCATTTTGCTTCCACTGCCCACTTTTCCCATAAATGTGAGGAAGAAAAAGACAAGCCATATAGCCAATCAAGACTAGGGAGCCATTGAAGGTGACAGGTAGGAATGGCACCACTTCCTAGGTGTTACTGGGTTTGGCTTTAATAAAGTTATTTAATTTTTTTTTTTAAAAAAGAATTTATATATTGCCACAAAAAGGGAATCATAACTGCTGGAAAAGGTGCAGCAGATGGCAGCATAAAGGAAACTCGTACTTGTCTTTAAAATTATATTCTGGGATTTTTGACAACAGCAATGAGTAAAATGCATAAAGGCTAATCAATACAACAATAAGCTAGAAAAACACATTATTACATTTAACAAAAAACCCAAAAAAAGCAGCAGTTGCAACATCCCACATCACACTTAATCTCCAAAGGCCACTGTGCAAATGTGTGTCTTTATAAAGAAATCGCATGACTAACATTCCCTACCGGGGGGGGGGGGGAATGGGACTGCAGAGCAAATCTTCTTATGTCTTCTTATCTTCCTAATGTCCACCAGCCTGACCAATTTTTTAATGAGCTTCTCATTGTGCTTCCCCTGCCCACTTTTTCCATAAACGTGAGGAACAGTGAAGAAAAAGATGAATCATATAGCCAATCAGGTCTGGGGAGCCATTGAAGTTGATAGGTGGGAATGGCACTTCCTAGGTGTTACTGGGTTTGGCTTTAATAAAGTTATTTAATTAAAAAAAAAAGAATTTATATATTGCCCTTGGGATTGCATTAACACCAATTCACATAAGAAAAAAGCCATCCATATCAACGATGTAATAGATGTCAATTTAACAGATAGAACTATCCATTTTCTGCTTCGCTCTTACCAAACCACAAGCGATAATCAGGTTAGTTCTTGGCTGACTGCTCATACTTTGCCAGGGGAAAACAGACTATAGGCCCACACTGCAGAACATGGAAGGGAGTCCCTCAGAAGGTGGTGGACTCTCCTTCTTTGGAGGTTTTTAAGCAGAGGTTGGGGGCGGGCCGTGTCATGAATACATTAGTTGGGATCCCTGCATTGCAGGGGTTGGACTAGAGACCCTCAAGGTCATTATACGATGCGCTTTCAAGAATCCCAAGAGTCCCAAGTAGGACATTTCACACAAAAGGTGGTCAGGGAAGCCCAACCACTTTCTTGCTTTTCATAAACTACCTGGAAGGAAGGTGTATAATATAATGTTAAATATATAACTGAAACTTGAATGGTGGTTACAAGGACGGTGAGAGCACCTGCTGCCAGTTTTACCTGACCTGTCAAGCATGGTCTGGCATGTGATGTGAGGTAAAAGATTAAGATGTGAATTAGGACTCCTGCTTGGACTCCCTTCTGAATTAGGACTCCCTGCTTGGACTCCCTTCTGCCATGAACTGTGGGGGTGGGGCTGGCCTTAAACAAGCCACTGTCTCTCAGCCTCAGTCCTCCCATCTGAAAAATGGGCATACTAAGATCGACTTAACTTACAAGGTTGTTGCATGGGTTCTATGTAGGTAATGTGTGTTAAGTACTTTGAACTCTTGAAAGAAATGCAAATGTTTCAAGAACCATTGTTAAGAACTTGATGGACATCTCTGTCTCGAATGCAGAGCCATGGAGTCGCTGTTTATTTCAGAGGGGATGCTATTTCTGTCATGTGCCTAAAGAAAAGTCAGCTTCCCCGTTGATGTCGTTTCTCTTCTCTTTCCTCCTCTGCCCCCACAGAAAACGTAACTTTGGATTCAGACACAGCACATCCCCGCCTCATCCTGTCTGAGGATCAGAAGAGTATGAATTGGGGGAAAGTGCGTCAAGACCTGCCAAACGACCCTGAGAGATTTGACACATGCCCCTATGTGATGGGATGTGAGGATTTCACAGCAGGCAGACATTTCTGGGAGGTTACTGTGGGGAGCGAGGGGGAATGGGCCGTGGGGGTGGCCAGAGAGTCTGTGAAGAGGAAAGGCGAGTTCATCGCTGGTCCCAAGGAAGGGTTCTGGCGCATAGGGAAGTGGGGTGATCAATACAGGGTCTCCAACCGCAATGGCCGTCCTGTTTCGATTCTGGGTGGGGAGCCCAAGAGGATCCGAGTGTCCCTGAACTGTGAAGGGGGACGGGTGTCCTTTTATGATGCAGATACAGCAGCCCTTCTCTACTCATTCTCAGCAGCCTCCTTCTCAGGAGAGACCCTCCAGCCCTTCTTTTATGTGAGTGAGGAAGGGAACCTGAGACTCTCTTGACTGAGGGTGGAGACAGACAAGCATATATTCATGGCCATCATGACACATTCAGTCTCCTCTTCAGGACTGAGGTGACAGGCACTTGAGAAACCACATTTGCCTAACTGTGATTGGCCATCCCTTATGTCAGTCATGATGCAACTCTCTCTTCCTGGGCCAGCTTTTTAAATGACACTGATTGATTGCGTCCCCTGTCAGTCCCCAAACTTGCCTCTCTCCCTTGGGAATCAGCTACTTCTGTCGGTGCAGGAGGTGCAAAGGGGGAAAGAAGCAAGAAAATGATTTAGGAAACAACAGCACCCCCTTCCCACATTTCTGTTTCGATATAGTTCTCTCTCCATCCTCCAACTCTGACTTAAAATTTCTAGAGACAATACCATCATCTTTTCTGCATACAATCAGAATTATGCATGGGCATCATTTAAAACCTTCCTCAGCCTCAATCCTGCTCTCAGATTCCCTTTTCCTCCCTCAAAATCTCCACTAGACGTGGAGATGGAAGTTCCAAAGCCGCTTTTTTGAGACTACTGAGGGAAACTTATGTGGTAATTCAGCAAAATCTCCATTTCCAACAAGACCTGTTTGCGAGTGGAGTACAGTTGGCCCAAAATTCATGCCCAATTAATTACATGATCGCAGCTTAGAACCCTTCGTCGAAACACAAATTAATAAATAGAAAGAGGGAGAGAGACCGGGAAGAACTGTTGGAAGGGGCTGTGTGAGTCTCCAGAGCCCGGAAAGCATTGGGGGGGGGGTGGCTTTGGCAGTAGGAGAAAGAGTTTCTAAGTCCCCCTTGATTCCCGGCCTCTAGAAAGGTTGCATAAAGCTCTCAAGATCTCTGGCTACGAACAAGTAGGGTTGGTTGCTTGGAGAGCATTTTGGGGGGGTCTTCTTGACTTGCACAATATTGCCTTTGCGTCTGACCCCAGAAATGTAACCCCCCACGCAGGTTTTGGGCCTTGATGTAACAAAATCCCCTCTGACAGTGAAGAGCCTCTGTCAGAAGTTCTGAGGAGAGGACAGTGACAATCTAGAATATTTCAGGGGGGGTTGGTAAATTCCCATGTATACAATTATTTTCTCCAAGGTGCTTTGTAGTGAGCAGTCAGATACTTACCTGTATTTCTACAGACCCCCTCTTCTTATCCTTTCTTATAACAGGCCTGAAAGAATTTGGGATATGTTTCATGCGCTAATATGTTTGATTCTATTAAAGATTGTACTTCTTGTGGCTCCTCTGTTGTTTCAACAGTATAATATCATTCCCCATGACACTTTCTCCAGGGATTTTAGGAGGGTGATATCAAAACAGAGAAACCCTGTGAGGTAGAAGAGGCTGAGCTGAGAGACTTAGAAAAAGGAGACACATTAAAGTTTATGGTCAAAAGGGATTTGAACCCGGACCTTGTCATCCCAAGTCCAACACACTCTGCACTCAGAATCTGAAATCTTAACAAGGGTCCCTTCAGAGATGTGCTTGAAAGCCCTCCCTGCAAAGCTCTTCTCTGTGTTGTAGCTTCTCTTCAGACCTTCCTATGTCGACCCTGAATGTCTGCAAGAGGAGTCAATCCAGTTTGAGTGAGGGGCAGATTTCAGGGGCTTCCCTGCATAAGTTCGTATTTCGCACCTGCTCCATTTTTTTGATCTCAGCATTCCCATTGAAAACGAATTCAAATCCCCCAAGTCCTAGAAGGCTCAGGCTTGGGGCTCTCTGCCACCCATAACCTGAGCATTTCTCAAAGCTATATTGGAATGGTTCTATAGAATAAGAAAGGGGAAAGGTGTCCTTTTGGGAAGGAAGCTGACCTCTCTTGCTACACCATGTTTATATCCAGGATAGTTCCCCCCCCCAAAAAAGACCACATTAATACGCTGTAGAAGATTAATCAGCCAATTGCCTGGTTGAAGAGGAGTGTTTTCACCCGGCACATAAATATTTTCATATCTTTATTAGGAATGCCTATAAACCCCTGAAGAGTGCAATAATGTCATACTGGTAAACAAGTAAAAAAGAAATAGATCATAAAATACTGCCCGTGAAGAAACTTTTCAATTTTCAGAAATAATGACAAAGATTTTTCAATAAAAGTTCTCTTCCACATGGGCAGGTGGTAGATGGAATCAGTGGGGAAAAGCCAGGAGCTGTACAGCAGATTGAAAATTCGCCATAATTCATCCTATGTTTTATGACTTCAGAAGCAACCTTTTCCCATCTTTCGCACTACCATTCTTAAAAATTTTAAAATCCATATGAAAGAGGCTCTGAAGCCCAGCTACCTTCACACCTGCAGGCGGCAGCAGAGACCACGAGTCACTGGCTTCAATTTCCTGGAAAGGAAAAAAACCCGCCCCAGTTCTTGAATGGGCAAAAAAGAGAGTGAAATTTAACAACCCCCCACCCGCCCCATGGCTGCGGCTGGGGGTCCCATCCATGCAGGACCTCTGAGAGGAAGACACTTGCTCCATCTGCCTGGAGTATTCAAGGGATCCAGAGATCATCCCTGATTGTGGGCACAACTTTGGCAGAGCCTGCCTGAGCCAGTTCTGCGGGGAGTTGGAAACTGGGGCCTCAAGTTCTGTCAGCCTCAGACTTTCCGCTTGAAAAATGAGGATGATAAAAGTGTCTTAACATACAGGGTCCATGTAAGGATTCTGTGCAGATAATGTGCTTGAAGTGCTTTGAACACCTGAAAGAACAAATGGTTTCAAGAATCATTACTGAGAACTTGTGGAGCAAGGGCATTGAGGGGAATGAAATTTCTGTCATGGGTCTAAAGAAAAGTTCATCTCTGAGCTCCTGCTGTTTCTGTCTTCTTTCCTCATCTGCCCCCCAGAAAACGCAACTTTGGATCCTGCCTTCATTAGACACCTTTAGGCACCAGGCCAAAAGGTTCCTTTTTAACCAGCCCTTTGGTTAATCTGCTATACCCTTTTAAAATATTATTGCGTTGTTGTTTTTATTCTTTTATACATGTTGTGATTTTTCCTGTGAACCGCCCTGAGACCTCCAGGTATACTGCAGTATATAAATTCAATGAAGAAGAAGAAGAAGAAGAAGAAGAAGAAGAAGAAGAAGAAGAAGAAGAAGAAGAAGAAGCAGCTGTGAATGGAGGGAGGCGGGGGAGGGGGGCGACAATTCATTCATTAGCTTGCAAAGTGGTCTGAGCCTGACGCGCTGATAGTCAACAAAACCACAACAAACTCGACCAGCTCCCACAGGGAAATGGTTCCTTAAACGAGCAGCCACCAAGCATGGCTTAATATATTCCCACCATAGCAAAGTGTCTCGGAGCTCCACCCAACTCCAAGGCAACAGAGATCCTGAGTAATCACATCTGAATTTCCTGGAAAGGGAACACGCCCATTTGCAGACGCAAAAGAGAGAAAACGAAACCATTTCTCTCTTCCTGGCGAGGCAACAGCCATGGCTGCTTCTGGGGGTCCCGTCCAGGATCTCTGCAAGGAAGCCACTTGCCCCATCTGCTTGGAGTGTTTCAGGGATCCAGTGATCATCCCGGAGTGCGGGCACAACTTCTGCCGATCCTGCCTGATCCAGTGCTGGGAGAAATCCGAGGGAGAGGCTTCCTGCCCTCAGTGCAGGGAAAGTGTGGAGCAAAGCAGCATCAGGGGAAACCAGCAGCTGGCAAATTTTGTGGAAATAATTAAGAAATTCAACCATCCTCAGGGAGAAGAGAAGGAAAAGGAAGGGTCTGTGAGAAAGGACCAGGAGTCGCCATCAAGAGCTTTTGTGCAGAGTGATACATCAAGTGTTGTGACACGTGCTTTCCGAAAACTAGCCGAGAAACTCGGTCTTCAAGAAGAAAAGAAGGGAGAAGGAAAGGGGAGAGTCTGCGAGAAGCATCAGGAGCCCCTGAAGCTCTTCTGCAAGGAGGACCAAAGCCCCATCTGTGTGGTGTGTCATGTATCCAAGGAGCACCAAAGCCACGAGGTGATCCCTCTGGAGGAGGCGTCCCAGGAGTACAAGGTGGGAAAAGGCAGTGGGTCTTTCTTGGGGGTGGAATAGCTGCAGACAAGAGGGGCTTGCAAAATAAAAAATAAATATAAAATGTTGTGTTACGGAAAAATCTGGGTGCAGGGCTATTCTGCCACCCAGCTCGTCGGACTAAGTAAGTCCGCGGGTCCCTGCGGAAGAAAATGAGCTCAGCCGGACAGAAGCAAACTGCAGAAGATCCAAGTTTATTGAGCAACAGGTTCAAGGCGAGATTGAACCCCGAGAATGGGGCGACATAAACTTTTAAAAGTTCCTTCCAAGTCCCAGAATACAGTGCTAGAAACGTCATGAATACATAATGAGAAGGTTGGGTTTCACGGGTTGCATCATGAATATTTTACACACGTCATGAATATGTTTACAGAGAGGTGGGGTTACACTGATTAACATTTAAGACAAGGGAGGGGGAATGTGCAGAGTGAGGGATATACATAAATAAACATTTCTTGAGTACCGGTGGTGGCAGGACAATGGGACAGTGATATGCATCGTCTGCCACCTGGTATTGCCCGGAGGAAGGGTTAGGCAGGACGATCTGACAGGATTAAAAAGTTCCTGTGTACGTGACTTGTCATCTCGGAGATTATGGAGGTAGGGGTAGCAACATGGAGTCCAGAGGCAGCTGAGTTGAATGACACCAAGAGCTAGGAAATCGGAGTTATGGTTG
>JAXCMG010008632.1:12461-38910 GCA_034642415.1 Podarcis siculus | reverse complement strand
AGCGGTCCCTATTTATCTACTTGCACCCGGGGGTGCTTTCGAACTGCTAGGTTGGCAGGCGCTGGGACTGAGCAGCGGGAGCGCACCCCGCCGCGGGGATTCGAACTGCCGACCTTTCGATCGGCAAGCCCTAGGCGCTGAGGCTTTTACCCACAGCGCCACCCGCGTCCCATACATATATTAGATGTTCTTAAATGTACCAAGCAAACACATACAAATATGTAAACCAAATGTCTGAAACCCATAGAAAAGTCCTGAAACCATTTTCTCTCTCCCAAAATGACCTCAGGTATTTCTCTGCAAGGTCGAAGGAAATGGGAAATCTCCCCATTGTCTCTGTGCTCAGAAATCCTGCCTTAAGGGCACATTTCAGGTATGAATAGGGTCAGCCTGTGACCTGTGATGTGGATTCAGGAATTAAGTAGTTATAATAACAAAAGAGTGGCCAAAACCCAGATAATGCAATCAGGTAAATGGCAGACAGGAGATACACTCAGGAGACACACTCAGGATTCTGTTTTAGACCCCCCCCCCCGTCTTGTATGTATGATGTATTGGGGGAGGTGGTCCTGGGATACACCCATTCTGTGATGTATGTGTGATGTTTCTCGGGGTGGTCTGGAGTTTGAGGGTGGGCAATTTAAAAAGTCTATATAAGGGTGGGCACACCTTTGTTCTGGGTCCTCCTCCACCCTCCTACTTGTGAGGGGAGCACCCTGTTGCAACAGCTGTAATAAAGATCAGGCTTAATAGCTGCTTTGCTTCTCAATATTCTCTGGTTGGTCTCTGTTATTTTCTCCTACCAATAGAGAACCCACAAAAGGACTCTATATGGGCTCTTGGGTACCCCATGAGGGAAAAGGAACAGTTTTTTTCTCATAACAGGAGCACACACACTCATTTAGGAAAGCTTTTAATGTTTGATGCATTACTGAATTTTAATATTTTGTTGGAAACCGCCCAGAGTGGCTGGGGAAACCCAGCCAGATGGGCAGGGTATTAATAATAATATTAATAATAATAATAATAATAATAATAATTGGTGGGAAGGAAGGGATGGGGATTTAAAAAGTGCAGAAGAGTCACCACGTCTTCCTGTGACACGTTGGAAGTGCACGAGGTAGAAAATATGGCTTTCTCCCCCTTTTCATTGCTGCTGTTCTCTGCTGTGCCCCACCAAATCCAGTTTAGCTCCCCTGTCCCAGGAATGTGGAGGGCTGGTGTGGAATGCAAATAAACATTAAACAATGACGCAACCCATTGCTCCGCCCATAAAGGTCACAGCAGGTTCTGCCAGCAGACAAGTGCTGCAGATGGCAGAGGAGTGGAAATTTACTGGGCTGAAAGAAGCGAGAGCACTTAGAAAAGAAAAGTGCACAGCAAACGTCATCAATTTGCAGAATTGCCCTTTGCAAAGCAGTGAAATCTTACAACAGCCTTCTCCAAGCTAGTGCCCTGTGGATGTCTTAGGACTACAAATCACATCAGCCGCAGCCAGCAGAAGCTGAGGAGGATGATCTTAAACCTCCTGCAAGGCGAAGGTAAAGGAGAACTGCAGTCCTAAGCAAAACATGTGCTCCTTTTCTTCTCTTTGGCGATCCCTCGTAGTCGAGTAAGATAGTCTTCCATGAACATGGTCTTAACAGTGTGTCCATAAGTGACTGTGGAGGCCAATTTGGATCCACACGTCCTTCCATAGTGGGGACATTGGTTTCCGGGCAGGAGGGTTTGCCAAGTGTACCTTCCTCTTAGCACATTTCTCCCTTGCGTCCTGAGTTCGAGTGTCTTCAAAACCCACAACACCTTTGGTAAAGGCTGTTCTCCCATTGGAGCGCTCACAGGCAAAAGTGTTTCCCAGTTGTCGGTGTTTATACTACATTTTTAAAGATTTGCCTTGAGAGAGTCTTTGAACCTCTTTTGTTGACCACCAGCATTACGCTTTCCATTTTTAAGTTCGGAAGAGAGTAGTTGCTTTGGCAGATGATAATCAGGCATCTGAACAACATGACCAGTCCAGCGAAGCTGATTGGTGCAATATATCCCACCTGTCTAAATTGTACTGCACTTCTGCCCTCGTATTTATGGGACCACCTCTCCTGGTATGCCCCGCAGAGGACCTTAAGGTCTATGAATAACCATAGTTTAGAGGTCCCGGGCCCTAAGAAAGTCAGACTATCCTCCACCAGGACCAGGGCCTTTTCCGTGATGTCTCTCACCTGGTGGAATGCTCTGTCCCATGAGACTAGGGCCCTTCAGGATTTAACCTCCTTCCAGAGTAGCTGCTTTGGAAGACGATAACCAGGCATTCGAACAACAAGACCAGTCCAACGAAGATGGTGTTGAAGAATCATTGCTTCGACACTGGTGATCTTTGCTTCCTCCAGTACACTGGCATTAGTTTGCCTGTCTTTCCAAGTGATGTGTACAATTTTTCAGAGACGCCGTTGATGGAATCTTTCGAGGAGTTGGAGATGGCGTTTATAAGTGGTCCATGTTTCACAAGCACACAGTAAGGTTGATAGTATGATAGCTTTGTAAACGAGCATTTTGGTTTCCCTATGAATTTCCTGGTCCTCAGACATTCTGCACTTCAATTGGGAGAAAGCTCCACTCTCAGAGCTCAGGCGATGCTGGACAAGCACAGGCCTAACCAGTGAGTGCCATGAAGCTCACTGGATAACCTTGGGCCAGCCCTGCCTCTCAACCTCACCTTCCTCCCAGGTTTGTTGTGGCGATTAAATTGGGGTGGGAGCGGAACACCATGTTTGCAACCTTGAGCTCCTTGGAGAAGGAGGTGGGATTTAAATGCAATAAATAAATAGACCCTCTCTACTAAGAAGGCTGATCGCCGAAGAATTGATGCTTTTGAATTATGGTGCTGGAGGAGACTCTTGAGAGTCCCATGGACTGCAAGAAGATCAAACCTCTCCATTCTGAAGGAAATCAGCCCTGAGTGCTCACTGGAAGGACAGATCGTGAAGCTGAGGCTCCAGTACTTTGGCCACCTCATGAGAAGAGAAGAGTCCCTGGAAAAGACCCTGATGTTGGGAAAGATGGAGGGCACAAGGAGAAGGGGACGACAGAGGACGAGATGGTTGGACAGTGTTCTCAAAGCTACCAGCATGAGTTTGACCAAACTGTGGGAGGCAGGAAGACAGGAGTGCCTGGCATGCTCTGGTCCATGGGGTCACGAAGAGTTGGACACGACTAAACAACTAAAGAACAACACTCAGCAGTAGACCTTACAGAGATCAAATGGTGTGTGTGTGTGTTTGAGCCCCTGGTGTGTATTACATTTATACCCCAACTTTTCTCCAAGCAGCTCAAAATGGCGCACATCGTTCTTTTCTACCCCTCCATTTTATCCTCACAGCAACAACCCTGCAAGGTAGGTTAGGCTGAGGTTCAGTGACTGGCGCAAGGTCACTCAGAGAGCTTCATGGTCAACTGGGAATTAGAATCTGGTCCCCCAGGTCCTAGTCCGATGTTCTAACCCAGGGGTCTGCAACCTTTAAGACAAAAAGAGCCACTTGGACCCGTTTCCGAAGAAAAAAAACCTGGGAGCCGCAAAACCATTGCGACATTTAAAACAAATATATCTCCGGAGCTGCGATCTGACAGCGGGCAGGAAGGTGACGTCGGGACGGTGTGTGACTAACGCACGCACTGCCCCCATGCGACGTCACAGCCAGTACAGCGCCTGCCATAGTGGGGAGTGTCGGGGCGCACAATGCACCTCCTCCCCTCGCTAGTATCTGCCCCAGAGCCGCGGTAAAAGTGTAAAAGAGCCACATGCGGCTCCGGAGCCGCGGGTTGCAGACCTCTGTTCTAACCAGTATACCACACTAGGCAAGCTATGGTTTGCAGGCTGAATGTTGTATTTGGGTGAGTGAAGTGCGAGAGAGAAATACAGCAGCAGTGGTGGTTTTTATGAGTCAAGGGGGCAAGGCAGTGGCTCGTTAGCTGTATAAACAACTGCTTCGAGGTTTTATAACTATGCACTTTGGACTGGGGGGGGCAAGGAAATGGACCATTTCCAGCTTTGCACCAAGGTTCTTCACTTGACTGAATTTTAAAATATTAACCGCCCTTAATTTTTTCTTATATACGGGTTGCACTGCAGTAGAGCTGATGAATTTTCTGTAAAAAATAATAATCTGTAAAACCAGCCTTTCCCCCAGATGCCTTTCTGAGGTTCCCTCAGGCCTTCCTTGGTAGATGGGGTTCCTCCATTTCAAGTGTGGGGTTCAAATAAACCAATAAAGATTTGGTGATTTCCCTGCCTTTCATTAAAATGATTTTTTAAAAAAGTCAATCTTACAAGCAAGCTGCTATGAAATAAGCTGATTTAAATTCAGCTACAAGTAACCAATAATTATCCTGTGGGCTGCACGGGTGAGGAGCCTTTTGATAGATGCTACTGAGATTGCCAAGGAGCTAGAAATACTACCTGATGCTGTTCTAGGCTGTATTAGCAGAAGTATCATGTCCAGATCAAGGGAAATATTAGTACCACACTATTCTGCTTTGGTCAGACCACACCTGGAATACTGTGTCCAGTTCTGGGCACCACAATTTAAGAAGGATGTTGACAAGCTGGAACGTGTGCAGAGGAAGACAACCAAGATGATCAAGGGTCTGGAAACCAAGCCTTATGAGGAATGGTCGAAGGAGCTGGGTATGTTTAGCCTGGAAAAGAGGAAACTGAGAGGAGATATGATAGCAGCCAATCAGGCTTCTTGAATTCACAACCTGATTGGCCTACAGGAGCAGCCCGGAATTAGCCAATCACGCAGGGCCCACTGTGTAAATAATGTATATCTAGCTAGACGTTTTGCTAGACGCATTGCTACTACGAGCTGAATAAAGAACATGAAATTCACATTCAACTCCGAGTATCTTTCAGTTTCTGTGATCTGGACAGATCTGAGCCAGTGGGAATCTTGGCCTAGGTGGGTTTCTGCATGGGTGGTGTAGGAGTGATCCGGCACATTAAATCTGTTAGTCTCTGAGGTCCCACAGCATTCTTTGCTGTTTGTTTGTTTGTTGTTATTGATGGCAGGAGTTACTTTCCCCCGCTAGGCTGGCTTTAGCTTGCAAAATAGTTTGTTATTCAAACAAGGCATTCTGGGAATTGTGTAGCAAAAGATCTGGGTGAAGGGGCACACCGGCTCCGCTGTTTTAAGACAGAGCAGCTGTAAACAAATCGCTGTTGGTGACGGATCTCTTTACGTTCATTTTTCACCGACTGTCCTACTCCAGGCGGATATAAGCAAGTCTGGGTAAAGTGGCAGAGCCCCATTTTAGAGTTGGGAATGCTCCCCATCAGAGACCTTGGAGGGATGATGCCAGTCCGTGTTGACAATATAGAGCTAGATGGACCAATGGCAGCTTCCTCTTTTAGACCCACTGATAAACTCCCAATTTCTAATTGGTTTCGACAAACTAACGGTGCAAGATCTTATCAGCAACTTTGCAACACGTTCAGCTTTCTAATATGTATAAATTCAGCTTTGTGGGGCAATTTTGTATTTTCAGTCTATTCAGTGCTTGATAGAGCTTGCTGGATGAGGCCAATGGCCTAACTAGTCCAGCATCCTGTTGTCACAGAGACCATGTGATGGCCTGGGATTCGGACTCAGAGGCTGAACCTGAGGAATCCCAGCCTGCACAGGAGTCCCTGCCTCCAGAACCAGCTGAGCCGGGGCTGGGGCCTGAGCCTGAAGGGTCCTCACCTGTGCTGGATCCTCAGGTGCAGGCATCAGCTGAGTCTGCTCTGGCTCCTGAGATGATGGAGGACCCATTGCCTGCAGGTGCTCCACTCTCAGCCCCGTCAGGGGAAGAGGAGGTTGTCTCTGGGTCCAGTAACCCTCCAGGCTCTCCTGAGCTGCAGAGGCTCAGGGCAGAGAGGTGGAGGGAACTAAGTTCCTGCAGGAGGAGTGCTCGCCTCCAGGCCAGGAGAGGCGAGTCACCTGTGGACCGGGGCCGCCCTATGCCTCGGGGCAGATAAAAGCCAGCCAGTCCCAGGTTGCAGTAGCAATGTTGTTGCTAGCCTGTCCCTGCCTGCACCCTGTCCTCCTCTTCTGCCAGAGTTCCTGACCCCACCCGACTCCCCGCCTTGGACCCAGCTACAGCTTTGATGGACAGCCTCCATACCGCACCATCGACCTCGGACTGGACTCGGACCTCACCTCTTGGTTAGCCCCCGGGACCAGCACAGACCAGCCACATGTCTGTGAGAAGCTCATAAGCAGGATCTGAGCACAAGAGCATTCAGAAGCATTAGAGGCAGCGTTCATTTTGGGGGTGGAGCTCCAATATGAGTTTATTTCACATGTTCTTCTGTATTATTGGTGCATGGATTCGTTTCACAGGTGTTTTGATGCATTATTGTTGCAATACATTGTATTGTCATATTCACCGGTCATCATCATCATCATCATGTAATTATTTGTACCTTGCCCCGGCCACTCTGAGTGGCTTCCAGCATATGGAAAAACATAATAAAGCATCAAACATTAAAAACTTCCCAAAAACTTTGGCTTCCCAATGTAGGGCTGTCTTCAGGTGTCTTCTAAAGGTTGTATAGTTAATTATCTCCTTGACTGTTATATACTGAAGTTCTCACCCTCGGCCAGCAGGGGGATACTGTAGATAGTTTTCACTCAGGTCCACATATGCAAATAAGGGATTGAAAGTGACGTTCAGTGATTGGATAGTTACAGAAAGTGGTTACTGTTGCGTTGTAGTGGAGCTCTATATAAGCAGGCTGGCTGAACCCTTCAGTTCAGTTCTGTTCTGGCCTGTGAATAAACAAGAGCTGTTGAAGAATCGCTGTGCCGTCTGATATGTTCACCCACAACTTAACATTGACATCTTCTGGGAGCGTGTTCCACAGGGCGCGTTGCCTTATGTCAACAAGTTTTGTGTCCGGACTTTCACTTTTCGAAAGATGGAAACCTTACTACCAAGAAGTCCTTAGCTGTCCCTTTTGGTTCTCACTTTCAGTTCATGATATCCATGGTGCAGGTAACAATGAATGCAGAATATTTTACTGCACAAGTCATCAACAGTGACACGTGAGAAACAGTATAAAGTAGGATAACACCTGTTATTTCTCAAATGGTTTTGGAGTTCCTTTTGACTTTGTGGTTTTTGCGCTGTTTGGGAGAACCCTTTTCTTTGTGTTTGTACATTTAGAAAACCTTTGGCTTGCATCCAAAACAGAGCCCATTATTCTATGAGCGGGAGAAAATGTGCTACAAATGTGCTTTTAAAGTACTGCGTTGGTGTGCAGCCTTAGTCGGTAGGTATGTAAAGGAGAAAATTGTAAGGTAGGGGTTGAATGAGCTGCAAAAATGACAGTTTGTGATGATTACAGTTAGGCACCTTTAATAATAGAATTGTAGAGTTGGAAGGGACGACAATATTTTACAGCAGCAGATTATAGTGTTGATTGCAGAGATTATTTTACTGATAATCTGTAATGGGCAGGGAACCATTTGGAAGAAATACTCATAGGTAGCACAGATATCCTGTCACTGCTAGGCACCAGAAAGTTTTTTCTTCTTCCCTACACCACATATGTTAAATTAGTTTATAATTTTCAAAACCTTTGGGGTGTAGTGCTGCTGAACTGACAGACATCCCTGATTTATTTGTTTTTTGCCACTACAACACCCAGAAACCGTTGATGCTTCTTTTCTTTTTTGCAGGACACTGAGTTGGGATGTGGGTGGCACTGTGGTCTAAACCACTGAGTCTAGGGCTTGCCGATCAGAAGGTTGGCGGTTCGAATCCCCGCAACGGGGTGAGCTCCCGTTGTTCAGTCCCAGCTCCTGCCCACCTAGCAGTTCAAAAGCACGTCAAGTGCAAGTAGATAAATAGGTACCGCTCCGGCGGGAAGGTAAACGGCATTTCTGTGCACTGCTCTGGTTCGCCAGAAGTGGCTTAGTCATGCTGTCTGCGGACAAACGACAGCTCCCTCGGCCAGTAAAGCGAGATGAGCGCCGCATCCCCAGAGTCGGTCACGACTGAACCTAATGGTCAGGGTTCCCTTTACCTTTACCCTTTTAGGATACTGAGTTGGGACGTGGGTGGTGCTGTGGTCTAAACCACTGAGTCTAGGGCTTGCCGATCAGAAGGTCGGCGGTTCAAATCCCCGCAACGGGGTGAGCTCCTGTTGTTCGGTCCCAGCTCCTGCCCACCTAGCAGTTCGAAAAAACGTCAAAGTGCAACTAGATAAATAGGTACTGCTCTGGCGGGAAGGTAAATGGCATTTCCATGTGCTTCTCTGGTTCGCCAGAAGTGGCTTAGTCATGCTGGCCACATGACCCGGGAAAACTGTCTGTGGACAAACGCTGGCTCCCTCGGCCTATAGAGCCAGATGAGCACGCAACCCCAGAGTCATCTGTGACTGGACCTAACGGTCAGGGGGTACCTTTACCTTTACCTTAGGACACTGAGTTATACCTAGTTAGACCAGTGGTCTATCTAGTTCAACTAGGGTTGCCTTATTTCAAAAAGTGAAAATCTGCAAACGAAAGTTCTTGAGCTTTTCTTAGTTTTGCCCAAAGTTGTTGAGCTCTCCTTTTTTTGCAAAAATTGTGAGCTATTTTAAAGGCAAGTCGCCTTGCAACATGGGTTGCCATATGTCTGGACACGGCAGTATGGCAACTCTAACCTACACTGACTGGCAGCAGCTGTCTCAGAGTTCAGGCATGGGACACTCCCAGCCCTAGTTGGAGCTGCCAGAGATTGAACATACTGACATACCTTCTGGATGTAAAGCGGAAGTCCTGTCCTTGATCCTTCCTGCTAGGATTCAGCAGCTTCTGAACTTGTTATGTACTAACCTTGGATCCTAGAAGAATGGGCTAGTAGGATTCTGGAATGCAACAACTGATTGGCTTGCAGGAGAAGACCAATCAGGCTCCAGGAAGAAGTTAATCAGCCTATTAGGCTGGTAGGATTGTAGAATGCAACAACTGATTGGCCTGCAGGAGAAGACCAATCAGGCTCCAGGAGGGAAGCAGAATCAGCCAATCAGACGGGACTCATTGTGTAAATAATGTATATAAAAGCCTGAGGTTTGGGGGGCAATTCAATCACTGTTTTACAAACTGCAATAAAGAGCATGAAATCACTACAGGACTCCAAGTATATTTCAGAACTCCATGAAAACAGCTTGCGATGCGGGCCGGATTAAATGTCACCCACCCATGCCGCAGCGCATGCCTGGAGGAAATAGAATTTCAAGTGCAACTGTTCCTCGATTTCTAAGGAAATGCACATGCCCCGTGCATTCGCACTCAGGTTATGGAGCTGTGCCATGTGCCACTGTAAGATTTAAAGGCGAAACCCGAAGCCTCTGCTATGAAGCATATACAGCTTAGCTGGCCGCCTTTGCCCATTGAAGCCTCGGATTGGATTTCACCACTCTCTGGCGTGACCTTGGCCTTGCTCAGCAAAGGCTTAAGATGCAAACCCTGGGCTTTGCTTTCAGGGCAATTGCTAAAAGGCAATTAACACCTTCAATTGCCCAGACCAAAATGGGTGTGCAAGTGGAATGCTGCTTTTTGAACTTTTGAACAAGCTAGTAGATGATATTTCAGCAACCGGAGGTGGCTTTCTGCAGTTGTCTAAGACAGCCTGTGGCCGGAAAGGGCAGGACTCCTAGTTAATTAGAGTTTTCTTTTTTTTTAATGTACTTTTATTAAAGATTTTCTTGATTTACAAAAGTATGTGTGTTAAGTTGTGGGTGAACATATCAGAAGGCACAGTGATTCTTCAAACAGCTCTTGTTTATTCATAGGCCAGAACAGAACTGAACTGAACTGAAGGGTTCAGCCAGCCTGCTTATATAGAGCTCCACTAGAACGCAACAGTAACCATTTTCTGTAACTATCCAATCACTGAATGTCACTTTCGATCCCTTATTTGCATATGTGGACCTGAGTGAAAACTATCTACAGTACGTCCCTGCTGGCCCAGGGTGAGAACTTCAGTACATAACAATGTGCAATCTCTCTCTCTCGTATTTTTTCCATGTAACATTTTTACAAATCAGTTTCATTTGTTGAGACATTAGGAAGAAAAGGGGTAAAGGGGTGGAGGGGGGGAAAAGATGGGTGGGGGTGGGGTCAGGTGGCGATGTTTCTACTTTACATAATATATGTAGGGTTTGGTGTCAGTGTTGCTTGTGCAGGTTCTTTGCTGTTCACTTGTGTTCCTTTGGTGGTGAGAGAGGTTAGGGTTGGCCTAGGGTGTGGTTGTTTATTTGTGATTGGCTGTGGTGATCTTTGTTTTCATGTGTGAGTGAGGTGGGTGGGTGTTTTGGATCAGGTTAGCCACATTGATTTGTATACTGTTGGTGGATTTTTGCCATTGTCTTGTTGGGCTGTGTATGTGGTAAATGGGAGCCATACTGGAAGAAGTCTTCTTCTGTTTGTCCCCGTGTCAGTTTCAGTTTATAGTGGTACCTCAGGTATGCTTCAGTTTACACACGCTTCAGCTTACAGACTCTGCTAACCCAGAAATAGTGCTTCAGGTTAATAACTTTGCTTCAGGATGAGACCAGAAATTGTGCTCCGGGGGCGTGGCGGCAGCAGGAGGCCCCATTAGCTAAAGTGGTGCTTCAGGTTAAGAACAGTTTCAGGTTAAGAACAGACCTCCAGAACGAATTAAATACTTAACCCGAGGTACCACTGTATTGGTTAATTTTTCTAGTAAGGCTCTTTCCCATACTATTTGGTACCATTGGTCCATGCTTACTCCTGACAGGTCTCTCCAGTGTTTCTGGCTGCTGAAAGTAGGTGGGTTATGAGTTCTTTGTGGTGTAAATTGGCATTATTGTCTTGGAAGATGTTTAGTAGGGCCAATTCTGGGGTGATTTCTAATACTTGCTTAGTTATTTTACATATTTCTCGTACGGCTTTTATCCAGAATAGTTGGATTTTGGGGCACTCCCACCACATGTGGAGGTATGTGCCTATGGAGGTGCACCCTCTCCAGCATTTTGGTGAGGTTCCTGGGCGTATTAGCACTAGTTTTCTTGGTGTTAGGTACCACTTGTAGGTGAGTTTCAGAGTGAGTTCTCCCCCCCCCCTGTTGATATGGATTTAAAGGGGGGTTTAGACCACATTCTGGTCCATTGAGTGGGTCCTAGTTGCTTAGAGTTGTGAGCAAAACTGACCCCCAACTAGAGCATGGAGGCTTTGTTGGCTGAGGAGGCTCACATAAGAACAAGCATGTGGATAAGGCCAAATGGTCATCAAGCCCAGCTTCCTGTTCTGACTGCGGCCAACCAGATGCTTGGGGGAAACCAGCGATCAGAACAGGAGCACAACAGCCCCTCCCAGCAATTGGTTTTCAGAAGCCTTGCTGCAAAGCCATCACAGCTAGGAGCCACTGATAGTTCTCTCCTCCATGAATTTGTCTCATCCTCGTTTAAAGCCGTCTAGGTTGATGATGTCACTGCCTCCTGCAAAAGGGAGTTCCGTAGTTTAACTATGGGTTGTGTGATGAAGTCCGGAAATCTTCCAGGAAGACGGTTCTTCTGTTGAAATCAGGCTGGCACCTACAATCTTGATATCTTGTCACCTGCTGAAAAGGTTTTTGTGTCCACCCCCCCCTAGCATTTTAGAGAACAACTGTGATTCACTGTTGGTAGTTTCTTCTGTATTTTATGATATTTTAATGGTTTCATTGTGAGGTACCATGCTGTTTTTTTTTAAATGAGTCAGTGATTTATAAATATTATTATAAATAAAACAAAGATGTGAGGAGATATGAAACGGGTTTGTAGAATTTGTACTGTTAAAACGGAAAGGGGTCAAACCATCGCAAGAGGTGTTGAAATTTTGGGAGGTTGCATAGTTACAATGGAATGGTCTCTGTGATGGGGTGCACATTTTTATTCTTATTATTTATGATTATTACTTTGTCAAAATAAATAAAACAAAACAAAGGCGATGGAGATAATATACCGCTTTCCCTTGCATTTGATGTTGATCTAGATGATCATGTTCAAGGTGTTAATTTTAACTTTTAAACTCCTTAACCGCTTGGGACCAGTTTTCTTGCGGGATTGCCTAACCTCAAGGACCGCCTCTTTCCATATGAACTTACCCAGATCCTGAGATCATCCTCTGAGGCCCTCCTTCATGTGCCTTCTCCTCGAGAGGTCTGAAGGGTGACAACACAAGAACGGGGCCTTCTCTACAGTGGCTCCCTGTATTCCTTTTTAATTCCTTTTTAACCAGGCCGTTGGTTGACCTGATTGACATCCTATACCCTTTTAAAATGTGTCTCTTTTGGGTGTGTGTGTGTGTGTGTGTTACTGGGTTATTGTTCTTATTTTGATTTTATATATTGTGATCTTTTTGTGAACCGCCCTGAGACCTCCAGGTATAGGGTGGTATATAAATTCAATTAATAAACAACTAACTAACTAACCTATATATGGCCACTCAACCTCTTTGATATGAGGAACTGGCCATGTTGTAGGTGCCACATAATACTCATTCCTCCCTTGTAAGAAACTGATGTTTTTGTGGGGTAGCCCCCTTTGGAACTCCCTGCTTGTTGACATCAGGAAGGTGCCGTCAACTGTACTCTGCTTGGTGCTTGCCTAAAACATTTTTCTTTAGGCAAGCCCATCCAGCCATGGATTTGCATTTCAACCTTTTTGGCTGTTAATTTTGGATTACAGTGGTACCTCTGGATGCGAACGGGATCCGTTCCGGAGCCCTGTTCACATCCTGAAGCGAACACAACCTGCGTCTGCGGGTCGCGATTTGCTGCTTCCGCGCATGCGCGTGATGTCATTTTGAGCGTCTGCGCATGCGCGAGCGGCCAAACCAGGAAGTAACACGCTCCATTACTTCTGGGTCGCCGCGGAGCGTAACCTGAAAACGCTCAACCTGAAGCACATTTAACCCGAGGTATGACTGTATCTTTAAACACTCTTAGACTGTCTTTGCTTATAATTTCAGTATTCCATGTGAAACAAGCAAATCTTTCTTTGTTCTCCCCACCCCCCGGCCAGCTTCAAATGCCATCCGTTGCCCCCAAACAAGCCCCATTAATTGCATTGCTCTTGAGGTCTTTTTCTCCCGTAGTCATGAACACCCAGCTGAAGTAGTTGCAGGTCCTTCGCCAAGTGGCGATATCTTTTACATCCTCGGTCTTCTAATAATCTGTTAGCACCAACTGTTACTTCTCTGTAACTAAATTTACTTTCGAGATCTCCAAGGAGAAGCTCCTGGGCGGGATCCTTACTTTCATATCAGCTGTCATAACACGTAATTCGAAAGCAGCCACTTAGACACACACACACACACACTACTGAATTCTGCGAATATTTGAAAAGCAAGTCACTGCACAAAGAGCTTATGCCGTTATGTTTAGCTTCGACTTTAAGTTCGAGTGTACAGTCAAACCTTGGTTCCTGAACGCCTCCCTTTTGGAACGTTTCAGTTCCTGAATGCCAAAAACCCAGAAATAGCTGCTCGGTTTTCGAATGATTTTCAGAAGCTGAACGTGCCACATGGCTTCAGTTTTGAGTTTCCCTATTGTGTTGAGGCTTTTGCTTTCGGTTGTTGAACATTTCGGAAGTCGAAAATGAAATACTGTATACTCAGAGTCGAGAGTGGATTTCATAGTAGTGAGGAATGAAAGTTTCCCCAAAATATCTGCTTTATATACATTATTTACACAATGGGCCGCATGTGATTGGCTAATTCCGGGATTCTCCTGTAGGCCAATCAGGTTGCGGATTCACTTCCACCTGGAGCTGGATTGGGTGGCTCTTGCAGACCAGTCATACTGCTGCATTGTTCTAGGACCAATCAGACTGCTGCATTCTTAATCCTATTGTTCTAGGACCAATCAGACTGCTGCATTTTCGATCCTATTGTTCTAGGACCAATCAGACTGCTGCATTTTCGATCCTATTCAACTTAGTACATAATAGAACGGTTTTCCAGAATGGATTATGTTCAACAACCAAGGTTTGACTGTACAGTGGTACCTCTGGTTGCGGATGGGATCCGTTCCGGAGCTCCAGTCAGATCCCGAGTTTTCCGCAACCGGAGGTGCCTGTTCTGCGCAGGTGCGCGGCGCTGTAAAGCGCTTCTGCGCATGCACACGGGCAAAACCTGGAAAAATACTTCCAGGTTTGCTGCGTGCGTATCCCGAAGGATACATAACCAGAGGTGGGCGTAAGTAGAGGTACCACTGTATCTTACTTGTTAAGTATTGTTACAGATTTGGGGTACAGGAGTCTATGAGTGAATAGGAGAAATCAATGAATGCCAGGACCTAGCAAATATTTGGAGCACTGATGGGGACATTCTAGGCCAGTGGAATATGCAGACAAAGCTTCCTTTCCAAGCCAGAGACTCCTATGTGATAGAAGCCTTAACGTGACAAAAGGTGATGACTCAAAGTCAAGAGAGGAATCCTTGGGCCTGGACAGACAGTGGTGGCCAAGGGACAGGAAAAAATGTGCCTCTAAAAATCTAGGCTTGGGGTACAGAGCGATGGGGAGGGGTTGCTTGGAGCAGAGGTGTGTTGGGAAGAAGAAAAGAGAACAAAGACAGAACCATCTTGGGAGGCTGGCTAGGAGAGATCTAGTGCTGCACAACTGTGGGGAACAAGCCTTCCTGAGATGCCAATGCTGTAAGATCTGGACTTCTCCCATCTAAAAGTAAAGGGACTCCTGACCATTAGGTCCAGTCGTGACCGACTCTGGGGTTGCGGCGCTCATCCCGCTTTATTGGCCGAGGGAGCCGGCGTACAGCTTCTGTACGGCGTACAGGTGTGAGAGTAAAATGGCGTCCGGCACGCTTCTTCTGCGCCGATCGGACGTCTGTGCCGATAGAAAAAACTTCAGCTCCCCTCAGCTCTCTTAGCACAGTCCTTAGCAGAGTTTTGCAGCGGCAGAAACTGTTGCCGTGTGTGGGAAATAAATCAGACTGAAAGCAGGCTTCTTGTTTATCTCCAACAGTCTTTAATGATAACAAAACATCATAAATTTAACCTGGCGAGAGAGCACACATCTTTCTCGTCTCTCAGCCAAAACCGAAAGAGAACTCACACACAGAGACAGGTTCCCGTATGTGAACATAACCACGCCTCAGAATGTGAGACGTCACACAGAACTGTTTAACCCTGTAAGTTCTGATTCTCCTCACAACAGGAGCAGGGACCGAGCAATGGGAGCTCACCCCGTCATGGGGATTCGAACCACCGATCTTCTGACCTTCTGATCAGCAAGTCCTAGGCTCTGTGGTTTAACCCACAGCGCCACCCACGTCCCTCCTCAAACTGCTAGATGTGTATATAATTAGAATCCACTGGGATCCTGGTAGTGTTGCCATTTTGGATTCTGTTTGCACATGGCCTTGGATTACAAATGACAGAATCCCTGTAACTCTATCTGTTCTCTTTTGCTGGAGGATCACGGGCGGGGGGTGGGTCGGTTTTTTTAGGCCCCTATGCAGGATGAGATCACATTTTTCCAGAAAGTGGCTTCACTCTGGATATAATACATTGCCTTCTATTGAGTCAGGCAAATGTGTCCTCTTTTTTGCTCTTCAAAATATGGCAACCCTATTAAATGTATGCATAAAAGGACACTGGGAGAACTGATCACAGACATCCTGTGCCGCAGGTAGTTTGGCCCCTCAGTAGGGTGAAAAGAGTATCAGATGAGCCTGCTAAATCAGGCTGCAGTCCAACAGCCTGTTCTCACAATCCCCAGCCTGCTGCCTGTGTGAAACCTGTAAGCAAGATATGGGTGCAACAGTACTCTGCTCACCTGTGATTCCCTGGTGTAATCAGCCAATCTTGGATATGCATTTGCAAACACGTGTCTGTTACATTCACACATTGCATTGTTCGGTTTGTAGACGCTGAAACTGCACATGTAAAATGGGCCTTAGGCACAAGATCCTCCTGTCCTTTCTACCTTAAAGACAGGCTAGCATAACTGGTGGCTGATTCAGTGCTGAACACACCCCATTTGCCCAAGTATCAGGTGTCTGATAACCTGCCTCTATCTTTAGGCTTGTGGAGGGTAGCAAAAATGGGGTTTCACTGACTGTTGCAGCCAGTTTGTTGCATTCAGTTTTGCGTACCACAAATGCAGACTGCGGTCCAGTTTCGGAGCTTTGAGAGCTTTGCAAGTCTTGCATTTCCCAGCTTTTCCTTTGATGTAGCAATGGGAGCAGGAGGCAGCAATTAATTTCTAAAAAGACAGGCACTGAGGCTTTGATCTGGGAGACGTGTTTCCTAAATCCAGATGTGCGGGAGTGGATTATGCCCTAGTTTAAATGTTTCTGTGCTACTCTCGTAACAGTCCAGCAGATGGCACCGGCCTGCCATAAAACTGTACTCAGATAAAGTGTTCCGACATCAGGGAAAGAACCTTGACTGTGCAACGTTTTGGGAGCTGTGAAGAAATCCCTTTGAGGTTTGTACAGGTGGAACTGCAAGCACTGCGTCCCCTTGCATCAGAGTATGGTGAGGACCATGGATGCAGGAATGTTGTAACGCATTCCTGCGTGCAATCCACCAAATGACGCCTCTTGTCTCTAACTGCCTCTCTATTGGGGCGGAGGAAGGGGTCGCGGTAGGGGTGGGCTGCCCCAGGTGTCACCACTGAGGGGGGGGGGTGACAAAATGCCAGGTGGCACTCACTGCAGGGCCAGCAGCATGCCCAAGTCACGTGTCTCTCCTGGGCGTGACGAGGTGACTAATAATAATAATAATTTATTATTTATATCCTGCCCATCTGGCTGAGCTTCCAGAGCCACTCTGGGTGGCTTCCAACAAAACATGAAAATACAGTGGTACCTTGGGTTACAGACGCTTCAGGTTACATACGCTTCAGGTTACAGACTCCGCTAACCCAGTAATAGTGCTTCAGGTTAAGAACTTTGCTTCAGGATGAGAACAGAAATCGTGCTCCGGCGGTGCGGCAGCAGCAGGAGGCCCCATTAGCTAAAGTGGTGCTTCAGGTTAAGAACAGTTTCAGGTTATGTACGGACCTCCGGAATGAATTAAGTACTGAGGTATCACTGTACAGTAATGCATCAAACATTAAAAGCTTCCCTAAACACGGCTGCCTTCAGATGTCTTCTAAAAGTCTGGTAGTTGTTGTTCTCTTTGACATCTGGTGGGAGGGTGTTCCACAGGGCGGGTGCCACCACTGAGAAGACCCTCTGCCTGGTTCTCTGTAATTTGGCTTCTCGCAGTGAGGGAACTGCCAGAAGGCCCTCGGTGCTGTACCTCATTGTCCGGGAAGAAGACTTGGTCATGCACAGACTCCGTGCTTCCTCAAATGCTCCGCCCGCTGCCTCTCCCCCAGCTGTAGGGTGGCTGAGCGGGAGGAGGCAGGCAGACTCCTTGGAGGCCCCATGGAGCGTCCTGCCCTGGCTCGCCCTGCCCCATGGGCGGCTGGCATTACCCCTGGGCACAGGGCACGTGCGCCGCCCCAGTGCCCAATCGGTTTGATCCACCACTGCTCTCTATAAGTAAAGGCAGACAAAACACAGCAGTTTTCAACAGCTGGGGGAAAATGGGGCCAGAAATGTGGAACCAAGGAAGCAGTTCCACAACCAGACTGCTTCTTAAAGAAACATCTGGGTACCTTCAAACATAGGGAGATGCCTTCTACTCCCTCTGACCCTAGGAGCCCTCATAAGGGAGCTATGCCTGGAGAAAGAACTGTGAGGGGAGAGACTCCATCAGGCAAGGCCTCCTTCCACTTGCCTTGCCCCCCCCCCCCGGCCCTGGGTCTCCTCATGAGGAAGCTGTGCCTGGAGGAAGAACTGTGAGGGGAGCGACTTCATCAGGCAAGGCCTCCTTCCACCTGCCTTGCTCCACCCTCTAGTCTCTGCTTCTCAATTTGTATTGTATTATTTCATGTACTCTGGCTTGCCGTTGTTTTATTGATTATACAGTGGTACCTCTGGTTACATACGCTTCAGGTTACATACGCTTCAGGTTACAGTCTCTGCTAACCCAGAAATAGTGCTTCAGGTTAAGAACTTTGCTTCAGGATAAGAACAGAAATCGGGCTCCAGCAGCGCGGCAGCAGGAGGAGGCCCCATTAGCTAAAGTGGTGCTTCAGGTTAAGAACAGTTTCAGTTAAGAACGGACCTCTGGAACAAATTAAGTATTTAACCTGAGGTACCACTGTAGTTTAGAAATTATTTCTTGTAACTGTCGAGTGGATTTCTGTTTAACTTTTATATGTTATTATTGTTTAATACTATTCTAATGATTGTTGAATGTTACCTTTTTGATGTAGGTTGCCTCTTTTAAAGTTTAATTATCACATTTTTGTATTGCATGAGATTGTTGTAAGATGTACATTTTTTGTTTCTTCAGCTTGTAAACCGCCTTGAGTATTGTAAGATAGAAAGACGGCATACAAATTAATAGATGATTATGGTGATGATGGTTGGCACCAGTTCTCCAGGGTTTCAGATGGGGGACGCTCCCAGACCTACCAGGAGATGTATGTCAGCGCAAAAAAGTCAGACAGCTTTTGTAGTTTGTTTTGGTGTTGTTTCAAAAACACCGAAGTGGTGAGCCATTGAGGTATAGTGGTTAGAGCATTGGTTGCCAGCCAGCCTGCCATGGCACCTTGGGGAAACTTGAAGAACGTCAGGGGAACCCTGGATGGAGTCTGTGGAGGCATCCTTTCATTAACTTGCAGCCCGTATCTTCTTGCATTAGCTTTCTCTCTTTCTCAGGAACATTCAAGAGAGCTGGCAGCTTCGAACCCATCATCTTCCTTCCTTGACTTCTCCTCCTCCTCTTCCTCCTCTCTACCTCCTAGTCAGGTCCCAGATTCCTAGCCTCACCCCTTGCCCTGCTCTCCATTTTTGGAACACTTACATCAGGGGTCAGTGGGTGGCGCTGTGGGTTAAACCACAGAGCCTAGGACTTGCCGATCAGAAGGTCGGCGGTTCGAATCCCCGCGACGGGGTGAGCTCCTGTTGCTCGGTCCCTGCTCCTGCCAACCTAGCAGTTCGAAAGCACGTCAAAGTGCAAGTAGATAAATAGGTACCGCTCCGGCGGGAAGGTAAACGGCGTTTCTGTGCGCTGCTCTGGTTCGCCAGAAGTGGCTTAGTCATGCTGGCCACATGACCCGGAAGCTGTACACCGGCTCCCTCGGCCCATAAAGCGAGATGAGCGCCGCAACCCCAGAGTCGTCCGCAACTGGACCTAATGGTCAGGGGTCCCTTTACCTTTTACCACTGAATAATCAACCTTTTTCTGCTGTGGGCCAGGTCCACCGTCCCTCAGACCATGTGGTGGGCTGGACTATATTTTGAAAAAAAAATATGAACGAATTGCTATGCCCCACAAATAATCCAGAGGTGCATTTTAAATAAAAGCACACATTCTACTCATGTAAAAATAGGCTGATTCCTGGGCCGTCCGTGGGCTGGATTGAGAAGGTGATTGGGCCGCATCCGGCCCATGGGCCTTAGGTTGCCTACCCCTGGCTTACATTCTGAACCCTGGAATTGGTGGCTCCCACAGGGGAGTTGCAGAAAGGATGTGGTTGGTCAAGGGAGCCGTGGACTCAAAAAGGTTGAAAACCACTGAGTTAAGAGTGTTAGACTAGGAGCTGGGAGACCAGGTTTGCAAATCGCCCCTTGGTTATGAAGTGCACTGGGTGCCTCTGGGGGCCAGTCACCACCTCTCAACCTAGCCTACCTCACAGGGTTGTTGTGGAGATTAAATGAAGAGGCAGAGAACTGTGTATACCACCTTGAGCTCCTTGGAGAGCAAATCAGATTAGTTTGCTAAGCCTGTTTGATCAGATATGGATCAAAAAGAGGTTTTCTCTCTCTGTGTGTGTATGGTCACACAGCTGCTGTCGTTCTCCAGGTTAGATTATCATCCACTAAGAAAGTGCAAGGAAATTGTATTTTTAAAACTGCTGTTGTAAAGGATGTCAGATCGATTGGCAGCTTATATTGTGGCCTCAAGGTGGCAGCAAAGCCACAGGATTCTGGGAAAGACCAGGTTCCCCCCCCCCTTCCTGGAAAACTACCGTATTTTTTGCTCTATAAGACGCACCAGACCACAAGACGCACCTAGTTTTTGGAGGAGGAAAACAAGAAAAAAAAAATCTGAATCTCAGAAGCCAGAACAGCAAGAGGGATCGCTGCGCAGTGAAAGCAGCAATCCCTCTTGCTGTTCTGGCTTCTAGGATAGCTGTGCAGCCTGCATTCGCTCCATAAGACGCACACACATTTCTCCTTACTTTTTAGGAGGGAAAAAGTGAGTCTTATAGAGCAAAAAATACGGTAATACAGTGGTACCTTGGTTTAAGAATGATTCGGTTTACAATCTCTGCAAAACCGGAAATAGTGTCCCGGTTTGAGAACTTTATCTCGGTCTAAGAACGGAATCCAAACAGTGGAAGGGCACTAGCAGTGGGAGGCCTCATTAGGGAAAGTGCGCCTCAGTTTAAGAATGGTTTCGGTTTAAGAATGCACTTCCGGAACTGATTAAGTTTGTAAACCGAGGTACCACTGTAGTAGAATTACGTAAGTGTTTAATGAGAAGTATAGGAAGAAACTCCACTCCACAACTCATCCTATTGAAATAAAACAGACAAAAACAGTTGCGCATTGAAAAGATACCTTTGTTGGAATAAATGATAATCAAATGGGCTGGGAGTTAACATGATAATATTTCTAATAATTCAGACAGCAGATATTTCCACACAAAGACACACAAAGTTATTCCCATAACGTATTGATGAAACCTGATCTTAGTGGAAGTGAAAAAGCTGTTTCTTTTTGTATCTTCGAAGCAAGGCGTCTCTTCTGTTTGTGAGACAGGATGATGCTTACTTCGATATCGGCGCTGTCCCAGAATCCAATGGTTCCAGTGGATCACGTGATGATATGTCTTCCAGGTAATTATTTATTTCTGCGTTCTTTTCTGAGAATGCAAATGCCTCTTTCTGGTAAACAAAAGAATAACTTTGGAATGTTACTGAAGGCACTCTGGCTGCAACACTCAGCGTAGATGCTAAAATTTGCATACATTTATTTCGGGTTTGCTGCTTTTACTACCTGAAGTTTACATTACTCGAGAGTAAGGTAACTCGAGTGTCTACTGTATCTGTGGGAAGGGATGCGTGTGTTATTGTCTTGTTGTTTTGGTTTAATTATTTACTGTGCTTTTCCTTGTCTGTGAACCTCCCTGAGGTCTTTGGATGAAGGGGCGGTATATAAATTTAATAAAGAAAGAAATAAAATAAAATCTGCACTGGAAGGAGAAAAACACCCTACTTATCTGTGCATATACACACATTAACATGTTGTATATGTTCAGGCATTGACCACTGAGACTTGCAGAAGGTTGGGCTCAATGACCCTTTTCAACCTACGAATCTTTTGGAAACGTCATTAAACGTATGAAGGAAAGACGTATGCAGGCTTCTCTGTTTATATCCTCCCAAATTTCCCTCTCACCTCTTGCAACAATGGTGCAATACCACATTGCACGTCCCTATGGATCTCCACGGGCGGCTACAACGGCCAGGAAAACACAGGCCTTTTTGCTGCTGACATTCAAGATCAGAGCGTGGAGTGGTGGCGAATCCTGTTCGAAAGAAAAGAGAGTCACAGGTTATTCCATTCACAGCAAGCTTGCCCCCCAAGAGCCTAGGACTTGCCGATCGGAAGGTCGGCGGTTCGAATCCCCATAACGCGGTGAGCTCCCGTTGCTCGGTCCCTGCTCCTGCCAACCTAGCAGTTCAAAAGCACGTCAAAGTGCAAGTAGATAAATAGGTACCGCTCCGGCGGGAAGGTAAATGGCGTTTCTGTGCGCTGCTCTGGTTTGCCAGAAGTGGCTTAGTCATGCTGGGCACATGACTCAGAAGGTGTACGCCGGCTCCCTCAGCCAATAAAATGAGATGAGCGCTGCAACCCAAGAGTCAGCCACGACTGGACCTAATGGTCAGGGGTCCCTTTACCTTTTACCACTGAATAATCACCTCTGCCAGTCTGATGGATTGAACCTGGAAGGCATTAAAGCCATGGTAAAGGTAAAAGGTAAAGGACTCCTGGATGATTAAGACCAGTCAAAGGCAACTATGGGGTGCAATGCTCATCTTGCTTTCAGGCCGAGGCATTTGTTCAGCTGGCATTTGTCCACAGACAGCTTTCTGGGTCATGTGGCCAGCATGACTAAACCGCTTCTGCTGCAACGGAACACCATGATGGAAGCCAGAGTGCACAGAAACACCATTTACCTTCCTGCCGCAGTGATACCTATTTATCTACTTGCACTGGCATGCTTTCGAACTGCTAGGTTGGCAGGAGCTGGGACAGAGCAACGGGACCTCACTCGGGGATTCGAACTGCTGACCTTCCTATCAGCAAGCCCAAGAGGCTCAGTGGTTTAGACCACAATGCCACCCGTGTCCCTAAAGCCATGGACAAACTTCCAGCTAGGCATGTCAATAGGCAAAAATGGGCAGAGCCAGGGATGCAGTTATTACCTTTATCTGAAGACACCTGAAGGCAACCCTGCATAAGGAAGCTTTTTAAGGCTTAATGTTTTGTTATGTTTTTATGCATGTTGGAAGCTGCTCAGTGTGGCTGGGGCAACGCTGTCAAATGGGCGAGGTACAAATAATATATAACAATAAGAAAATAATAATTGAAGATAGCTACATTCCAGTGATACGGAAGTCCAAAGGCACACCCACAACACACATTTAGAGCATTCCTATAGCACCGTATGATCACTGCAGATGGTGACAGCAGCCACGAAATTAAAAGACACCTGCTTCTTGGGAGAAAAGCAATGACAAACCTAGACAGCATCTTAAAAAGCAGAGACATCACCTTGCCAACAAAGGTCCGTATAGTTAAAGCTATGGTTTCCCCAGTAGTGATGTATGGAAGTGAGAGCTGGACCATAAAGAAGACTGATGGCCGAAGAATTGATGCTTTTGAATTATGGTGCTGGAGGAGACTCTTGAGAGTCCCATGGACTGCAAGAAGATCAAACCTCTCCATTCTGAAGGAAATCAGCCCTGAGTGCTCACTGGAAGGACAGATCCTGAAGCTGAGGCTCCAATACCTTGGCCACCTCATGAGAAGAGAAGACTCCCTGGAAAAGACCCTGATGCTGGGAAAGATGGAGGGCACAAGGAGAAGGGAACGACAGAGGACGAGATGGTGGGACAAGTGTTCTCAAAGCTACCAGCATGAGTTCGACCAAACTGCGGGAGTCAGTGGAAGACAGGGGTGCCTGGCGTGCTCTGGTCCATGGGGTCACGAAGAGTCGGACACGACTAAACAACAACAACAACATTCCAGTGATACGAAAGTCCAAAGACACACCCACAACACATATTTAGAGCATTCTTATAGCACCGAAACAATCCAGGCCAACACAAAAACACATACAGCTGCTGACCCCGCTTGCAAACCCTTCATGCCCCTTTGCCCTTTCCCCATACCTGACCAACCACCCTCCCTTACCCTCACTCTGCCCTCTGTTGGCAGCTATGTGAATTGCAGAGCACGAGGACACCTTCCATTTTTTTTGCAAATGGGAAGAGATAAATTGGAAGAGGAGGATGGTTTCAGAAAGGGTAACGAAAATCTCGGTGCCAGCAGAGATCTTCCAAAGGTCACAGGAGCCCTAGCAAGAACATGATTGGTAAAGGCACTTGTTTTCCCCTCTTGATAAAATCTGTAAAATGAGGAGACCAACTGTTTAGGGAAGCTTTTAATGTTTGATGGATTATTGTATTTTAATATTTTGTTGGAAGCCGCCCAGAATGGCTGGGGAAGCCCAGCCAGATGGACGGGGTACAAATAATAATAATAATAATAATAATAATAATAATAATAATAATAATTGACTTGATTACCATTGGAGTCCCTTCCAATTCTACAATTCTATGAACCTCTAAGTAATTCCAAAGGGTTGGTGTAACATCAGTTACATGTTTGCTCTATGCAACATCTCAGTTCCTATCACAGTAAAAAGAACAAACAATAAGGCCCTTTTCATTGAATTAATACCCTCCAATATTTCTCCAATGAAAATAATAATAACATCATCATCAACAACAACAACAATAACAATATTTATACTCCACCCATCTGACTGGGTTGCCCCAGCCACTTGGGGTGCCTTCCAACATATATAAAACCTTAATAAAACATCAAACATTAAAAAAACTTCCTTATACAGGACTGCCTTCAGATGTCTTCCAAAAGTTGTGTAGTCACATATCTCCTTGGCTCAAGGGGTCACATAACTCCATACCATCTAACATTTCTCTGATGAAAATAGGGGTGTCCTTAGGCAGTGGTTTTCAACCATTGTGCCGTTGTGCCGCAGGCAACACTGGTCTCTGTCCCTCTTTCCTTCCCTCTCTCTTCTGATGAACCTCTTGCATCTCTGCCTTGCACAGCTGTTTGTTGCAGCAGCCCTGGCTACCAGCTCCTGAGGCGAATGGTGCCTGTGGGGCTGGCCAGGGGGTGCTGGTTGCCAGGAGCTGAGGTAGCTTCGGAGTAAGCAAGCAAGCAGGTGAGGGAGCCCAGCCGGTCAGTCCTCCAGCCCTTGCTGTTGGGAGTGGACGTACAAGTGGAAGGCAGGCAGGGGCTGGGGGCATCCTCTTCCCAGGCTCTTGTGGGGCAGTGTGAGGAGGCACCTCTATTTGGGGCAGGGGGGCAGCTCAGAGACCAGGGGCGGCAGCAGCAGCTGCCCAGAGGACTCCCAAGGAGAAGGGAGAGGAGAGGAAGCTGAGGAAACACTCCACAAGGGAGGGGATTCGAAAAAGGGTGAGAGGCTGCCAGCTCTGCAGGCAAGGGGTGCCGCAGAAAGAATATAGTTAGTCAAGGGAGCCATGGACTCAAAAAGGTTGAAATCTCTGTCCTAAGGAAAAGCAGGACATTCCAGGACCAAATTAGAAACTGGGACGGCTTCTGCAAATCTGGGACTGTCCCTGGAAAATAAGGACGCTAGCAGGAAGTTAAATTTGGAAGAAGGCACCCCCTACGGTAGGGACATTTTGCTGATGCCGCGAAAATCTGCCCGGATGCCATTTTGACAGTCCAATTCCTGGACATGTCTGGGAAAACCCCGATGTATGGCAGCCCTGCTCTGAGGCCGAGTGGGAAACCAGTGGCCCTTCAAATCTTGCTAGATTACAGGTCCCATCATCACTGATCATTGCCATGGGTCTTGGAGTCCAACGATGTCTGGAGAGCCACAGGTTCCCTACCCTAAGGCAGAAAATATTTCATATTTCATAGCCTTGCTGTGGCAGTGAGAAAAGGCGAAACAACCAAAACAACATTTTAAAGCCTGGATTAAGGTTTATTGAGGGACGCGGGTGGTTCTGTGGGTTAAACCACAGAGCCTAGGACTTGCCGATCAGAAGGTCAGCGGTTCGAATCCCCGTGACGGGGTGAGCTCCCGTTGCTCAGTCCCTACTCCTGCCAACCTAGCAGTTTGAAAGTACGCCAGTGCAAGTAGATAAACAGGTACCGCTCTGGCAGGAAGGTAAATGGCGTTTCCGTGCGCTGCTCTGGTTCGCCAGAAGCGGCTTAGTCATGCTGGCCACATGACCTGGAAGCTGTACGCGGCTCCCTCGGCCAATAAAGCGAGATGAGCACCGCAACCCCAGAGTCGGTCACGACTGGACCTAATGGTCAGGGGTCCCTTTACCCTTTACCTTGAGGTTTATTGAGCAGCTCAGTTTATCCCTTACCTGGAGAAGGCAGCACCATAATCAAGAGGGCAGCAAGAAGGAAACGAAGGAGCTTCATGATCTTAAAGTAGGTTGGTTGTGGAAAACAGCCCCAGCAGGGTTGAAACAGAGCAAGACAAAAACAGCAATAGCGGTGCTGCTCCTGTTGGTAGTGTTACGCTGAATCCTTTTTTCTAAAATGACACCTTTTCTGTACTCAGTCCAGAGGTGCAAGGGATAGCCAGTCCTTGGGGATTGTGACACGCTCGTCTGTTGAAAGCATGTGGGATGCAAACTGAAACTATGGCAGTGTGGTCATCTCAACGTATTATTGCATTTGTTACATAGGGAACTGGAGGATTTCAAAGGCAGGTTGTTCCCCCTCTGAGCTCAGAAGAGGCAAGAGGAAAACCGCAAAGGTCCGTGGCAACATGCCTGAGGAAGAGCGGTTGGCAAGCTCCAGGAGAGTAACAAAAATAAAATAAAATGAAGCACATCTCTTGCACGGACTGTTGGTCTTAAGCTTCCATCTCCAGTCACTTGGCACCAACTACTCCCTTCTAGGAATGGCTGAATCTGTCAATTCTTGGTTATTGTTTCTTCTTCTTCTTCTTCTTCTTCTTCTTCTTCTTCTTCTTCTTCTTCTTCTTCTTCTTCTTCTTCTTCTTCTTCTTCTTCTTCTTCTTC
>JAXCMG010008632.1:0-12451 GCA_034642415.1 Podarcis siculus | reverse complement strand
TCTTCTTCTTCTTCTTCTTCTTCTTCTTCTTCTTCTTCTTCTTCTTCCCATCAAAAGATCTAAGGGCAGTTCACAGACTAAAATACAAGATAAAACACAGTAAACAATTAAACCAAAACAACAAAACAATATCTCTCCCCCACTTTGCCAGTCTAAAGTTTGGCTTTCCACATCAATTCAGGGAGATGTTGTCACTTTTGCTGGTAGCTGCTCCTTTAGAAATTGCCAGTGCTTTTTTTCGGGGGGGGGGACGCAGGGGTACGCATACCCCTAAACATTTTGTGAATCTAAGTTTGGCCTCGTTGAGGGGCAGAAGTTCAATATGAGTAGGGAAATGAGAGTACCTCTAAACATTTTGAAAGAAATAAACACTGGAAATTGCTAAATATTGGTGTTCGTTCTGCAACAGGTTTGTCAATAGGCTCATGGTGGTCTGTTACTCTGGCTGAGGAAATGACCTGTCAGGTCAGGGTGGCTAGAGTCAAGATGAGTCTTTTATCCTTCTACAACACCTGACATATGTGGGGTGTGAAACACATAGCAGTCAAATACAACATTCCTAGAGTGGACATGTTTAGACATGAAGAGGGATGTTTGTCCAGCCAGTATATAAACTTCCTGTTTCCTCCTGTGCTGGGACAAACTTTCTCTCCATGTGACCAGAGGTGGGCGTGACCTTACCTGTGCAGAGACATCACTTTGCCGACAAAGGTCCGTATAGCTATGGTTTTCCCAGTAGTGATGTATGGAAGTGAGAGCTGGACCATAAAGAAGGCTGATCACCGAAGAATTGGTGCTTTTGAATTATGGTGCTGGAGGAGACTCTTGAGAGTCCCATGGACTGCAAGAAGATCAAACCTCTCCATTCTGAAGGAAATCAGCCCTGAGTGCTCACTGGAAGGACAGATCCTGAAGCTGAGGCTCCAATACTTTGGCCACCTCATGAGAAGAGAAGACTCCCTGGAAAAGACCCTGATGTTGGGAAAGATTGAGGCACAAGGAGAAGGAGACGACAGAGAATGAGATGGTTGGACAGTTTTCTCGAAGCTACCAGCATGAGTTTGACCAAACTGCAGGAGGCAGTGGAAGACAGGAGTGCCTGGCGTGCTCTGGTCCATGGGGTTACGAAGAGTCGGACACGACTAAACAACTAAACAACAATAACATGCTTTTTTCCAAGAAGGGACAGCCTGGCTGTTATTTTTGTTTATTGTATTTTAAATTATGTTCATTACATGTGAAAAAGCAATAAAATGCTTTAAATAAAATCCTGCCAAGTTCTTCCTGAACTTGCTGTGCCTTTTGCAGTTATCCTAATGTCCGCCAGATGGCAATGCCCTGCTTTTCAAGGGAAGCACATTCCTCATGTGAGACCTGGTCAGTGAACTGGCTGGTTTATACCTGTGAAATTAACCTGGATGCATTGCCTTTTAGATCTGGGTTGGTATGTAGACATGCTGCACTGAGAGATGAAGTTACGACTGGCAGGGTCTTCCTTTCAAGGTCTTAGGTAAAGGTAAAGGGACCCCTGACCATTAGGTCCAGTCGTGACTGACTCTGGAGTTGTGGCGCTCATCTCGCTTTATTGGCCGAGGGAGCCGCATACAGCTTCCGGGTCATGTGGCCAGCATGACTAAGCCGCTTCTGGCAAACCAGAGCAGTGCACGGAAATGCCGTTTACCTTCCCGCCGGAGCGGTACCTATTATCTACTTGCACTTTGATGTGCTTTCGAGCTGCTAGGTTGGCAGGAGCAGGGACCGAGCAACGGGAGCTCACCCCGTCATGGGGATTCGAACCGCTGACCTTCCGATCAAGAAGTCCTAGGCTCTGTGGTTTAACCCACAGCGCCAGATCTAACAACACTCTTCTCCTGGGGTTCTCTGGCCATTGAAATTTTAGGGGAAAGCTGCAGCAAGTTAAGAGATAAATGAATTTCCTGCTGTTTCACAGCTTCATTTCACAGATATGGCATTTTTTTGTTGCATCTCTATCTGTTCCCTTCCCTGGCTCACAATCCTTAGCTCTCTCTCACCAGCCAAACTCCCTTCCTACAAACCTGGCTTTGCAGTTCCCTGAGCTCAGTGCTACTACATCAAATCTTGTAATAAATATTTTTTTATTTATACCCCGCCCTTCCCGGTTCAGAAAACCGGGCTCAGGGTGGCTAACAACAAATTTAAAACACTCAATTGTAATACAACATAGAAACAGCATAAAATATAGTATAAAGGAATGAATAACAATAAAATTCAAAGTTCAAAAATCAATTTGGGGGAAATCCACCCAATAAGCATTAGATAGTCACCAGGGCTAGCTGGCTGAATTAGTCCTACTTGGGCTAGTGAGGAGTATAGGGGAAAATTAGCTGTGGGGTCTCAGAGAGGGTGATCTTCATAAAAGGGGAGGGGGAGGGAAGAGAAGGGAAATAAAAGATCAGGCTGGATTCAAATTAAAGGCCAGGTGGAATAGCTCTGTCTTACAGGCCTGGTGGAAGGAGGTTAAATCCTGAAGGGCCCTAGTCTCATGGGACAGAGCATTCCACCAGGTTGGAGCCATCACTGAGAAGGCCCTGGCCCTGGTGGAGGATAGTCTGACTTCCTTAGGGCCTGGGACCTCTAAACTATGGTTATTCATGGACCTTAAGGTCCTCTGCGGGGCATACCAGGAGAGGTGGTCCCATAAATACGAGGGCAGAAATGCAGTACAATTTAGACAGGTACGATATATTATACCAATCAGCTTCGTTGGACTGGTCATGTTGTTCAGATGCCTGATTATTGTCTTCCAAAGCAACTACTCTCTTCCGAACTTAAAAATGGAAAGCGTAATGCTGGTGGTCAACAAAAGAGGTTCAAAGACTCTCTCAAGGCAAATTAAAAAAAAATGTAGTATAAACACCGACAACTGGGAAACACTGCCTGAGAGCGCTCCAATTGGGGAACAGCCTTTACCAAAGGTGTTGTGGGCTTTGAAGACGCTCAAACTCAGGACGCAAGGGAGAAATGTGTTACAAGGAAGGCACGCTTGGCAAATCCACACCGTGATCAACTCCCACTCAGAAACCAATGTCCCCACTGTGGAAGGACATGTTGATCCAGAATTGGCCTCCACAGTCACATACAGATTCACTGTTATTACCATGTTTATGGAAGACAATCTTACTTGACTACGAGTGATCGTCAAGAAAGAAAGAAGAATTACACCAATCATGGCTGGACTGCACTGGCTGCCAGTTAGATTTTGGACCTAATTCAAAGTGCTGGTTTTGACCTATAAAGCCTTGGATGGCTCAGCACTGCAATACCTCAAGGATCACCTCTCTCCATATGAACCCACCTGAACCCTGAGATCATTATCTGAGGCTCTTCTTTGTGTGCCTCTTCCGCAAGAGGTCTGGAAGTTGGCAACATGAGAATGGGCCTTTTTTGTGGTGGCTCCCTCTTTGTGGAATGCTCTCCCCAAGGAGGCTCGCTTGGCACCATCATGACCTATCTCTAGGCGACAGGTGGAAACGTTCCCCTATAACCAGGCCTTTGGCCTTTAACTACCTGTGTCCTTTTAGAAGTGGGTGGGATGTTTTTAATGTATTTCTTTTTCCTCTTGGTTTCAATGTGGGCTCTTTGTTTGTAAGTTGCTTTGGGTTGCTCTGGGCAAGATAATGTAACTAGCAAATTTAATAAACCAGCCAGCCAGCCAACCAACCATAGTAACATAAATCACAAAAAAATATGTTGCAGTGTGGAGGGCTGTGTTGGAAGTGCACCAGCAGGGATCATTCAGTTTGTAAGTTAAGAGTTAATTCTGCTAGTGTTAAAGTCAACTAGCCAAAAGGAAGAAAGGAGGTGTTGCTTAGCAGTCAGGCAGAGTGGCATGATCTTTCCTGAAGATTGGGGGAGTTTTTCCTTTTTATAATTGGCTGTATGTCTCCCTGCTATGTACAAGGCCTGAAATAATAAAGTTGAAACCTTTCTGTCCCTTTCTCCTCAAATTAAGTAATGCTTTTGTTCAGTTTCTTTAGTAAAGTGTTATCAGGGCTCTTGACTCCACCTCTGTTATTTAAATGACTTTGTTAACAGGCTTCTGTTCAGGATTCCAGGAACTCCATTCCATTCCCCCTACCTTGGTTTTCCATCCTCCACAACCCCATGTTGGGAGAAAGGCAGGATGCAAAACCATTTAAAGGAAAGAAGAAGCAAACCAAACCAAATGTGATTTCTATGCAACCTTATTTTATTGAAAGTGAGAAGCAATCTCCTTTTGGATCTGCAAAATGCCGCAGAGGAGGAATGTCAGAGCTTGATGAAGGCCCACGAAGACTGATGTCGAAGAAGGAGCATCTGGTGTCAATGGCGAGTTATGGCGATGCAGCTTCTCAGTTTCCAAACCCTCAGCTGGGCATTCAGCCCAAAAACCTGTGTTTAGATAGGATAACAAGAACAGCGACAACAATATGACCGTTTGAACATCTTCCCAGAAAAAGAACAAAGTCAGATTAAGAAAGCCAAAGGGGGAATTGCTCCATCACTGAAAGCTGAGCTCAGTTGGTTACAGCATGCTGCTGACAAGACCAAGGTCATAGGCTCGATATAGGACAGCTGTATATTCTTGCATTGCAGAGGGTCAGACTAGATGAGTCCCTTCAAACTCTGCAGTTCTATGACTGACCATGTAAAAGGCAGCACCCATGGCATTGTGGGAGAAATGTCCCTTGCAGGTGCAATATGGAGGAGGCTCACACAAAGTCCCCAACTGCTCAGACTTCATTCAGCAATTCATCACCAGACAGAGTCCCAATGAGTCTGAGAGAGCATTTTCATTATGCGCACCATGAAGGACAAAAATGGCAGCTTAGCTTTTCCATCGTTTCCCCAACCACCTTCTGGCACCCTATTGAGATGAGACGATCTGTCGGGACAACCTCCTCAGACCCATGGAAACATCTAGAGAGATTTATTGGAATAGAGCCTTTAATATGCACGATCAACTTGTTCTAAGTAATGGCTGTAATGCAGGGGTGTCCAAAATTTTTCAAAGAGGGCCTGATTTGATGAAGTGAACTTGCCTGAGGGCCGACCGAAGTGATTGACCTTTTTAGGATTGAAGTTGTTGAACTTTTGGGGGGGATTTCCAGGAAATAAACTGCCACAGGAGCTGGATTTGTGGCAAGACCACCTGGAAGAATTTTACCCTTATGATTTCTATATAATCATATATCCATATATAACCATATATCTTGATGATGATTTTTATATATCCATGTATCCAAATGAATAGCTAAGGCTTCATCAGAGCTAAATGCTGAGATCTTAAAAAAATCCAAAGTTGCCCTCTGATCTATTTCTCCCTCACTGCCTTGATATTGTACTTGAAGGAAATAATAAATCTGATGTGTTGCCATTTTCCTCCCCCAGACAGCTCCTCAGCGGCTGAGTTAGGGAACAGGAAAAAATAGCCAGCCACAATGTTCTAAGTCGGTAGCAGATGGTAAAGGAGGGTTATTCAAGTGTCAACGGTTAAATAGGGTTCTTTTCCTCTTTATTGCTGTAAATTAGGATAAAGGCAAGTTGACGTGTGCGCTCATTGGTTAGATTTTTTGCTGCAATATACAATTATGTCATGTTTAGGCTGTTTGTATTCAGGTATAAAACCTCACTGCACAAGGGTTTTGGTGCCCAGGCTCTGGAAACGATTCCACTGGGTCGTTATTGCTCAGCAATAAACATAGCCTTCTTTTTCTCCACTGCTGCGTCTGTCAATTCTTGGACACAATCTGAGTGGGCCACAGGTATCCCCTATATTCTTGCAACAGATTAAACCAACCAGCAGGACAAATTAGGCCCCTGGGTCGGACTTTGGCCATGCTTGCTCTAATGCTAAATTGCTGTTATACTTTCGTCCCGAGGAATGACAGACCAGCTGCTATTGTTATTTTAAATTATGTTAGTTATGTGTGGAAATGCAATAAAATATATTCTTTAAAAAAGGAAGAAAAGAATTTGCCTGGATGAGGAGCTGGTACTATGCCACCATTTTGCTTTCAAACTCTTCCTATTATGGAACCAGGACAACTGCAGTGGGCACCTAAACCTCTCTTTTAAAAGCCTCGCATGGAATCTGTCCTGGTTGAGCTTAAATGCCAAGCTCTAAGGACGCCACCCTGGCAGAATTTTCTTTCTTACCATTTGCAGCATCTGCTGCCATTCTTGCATATTCCGATTTGTCTCATTGGACGGCGGCAATAGCTATAATTGCAGTGGCCTCCATTAAGTATGCATCTAAGGTTTTCATCAGGCACATTGGCGAGACCTACAGAAATGGAAAGAGGCGACATGGTAGAAATTCACCAAGAGAGAGAAAAGTTTTTCTCCGTCTCTCATAACATAAGAACTCGCGGACTTCCTTTTTTCTTCTTCTTTTCTTTCTTTATTCAAACATAGTCCATAACAACTCATACAAACAAACCAACCCACCACCATTGACAATTTAATTATCAAAATTAAACTCCTATCCCCTTACACAAAGAAAACATAACATGAAAATAAAAGACTTCCTTTATCCTGTAAATGGCCTCCTTATTTACTTCTTGTATACTGTTTCTTTTATATGTGATTATTACAATTTCTCCTAATTATGACTTAAAAAACCTCAAAGTTTCCTGTAGAAATTAATCGAAACAAGTCCAGGTGTATACTTGGGGGCACTGTTTGGTAAAGTATTCTCTGCCTTTCCCCCATTATTTTTGAAATTCTTGTCTAGGCCTTCCAGTGATGCTGAAGGTTGGAATGTCCTGCTGTATAGTCACAGGGCTGTGACGAGTAGAAATTTCCCCATTCGCTTTTATTGAAAGAAAGTTCATACCCTCCAACATTTCTCTGACGAAAATAGGGACGTCCTATTCCATAATGAAAGTAATAATAATTTTATTATTCATACCCCGTCCATCTGACTGGCTTGCCCTAGCCACTCTGGGCGGCTTCCAACATATATGAAAACAGAATAAAACATTAAACATTGAAAAACTTCCCTATACAGGGCTGCCTTCAGATGTCTTCTAAAGGTTGTATAATTACATATCTCCTTGGCTCAGGGGTTGCATAACTCCATACCCTCCAACACCTCTCCAGTGGAAATAGGGACATTCTAAGGAAAAGCGGGACATTTTGGGATCAAATCAGAAACCATGAAGGTTTCTGTAAATCCAGAACTGTTTCTGGAAAACAGGGACACTTGGAGGGTCTGAAAATTTTGGTGCATTAGCCTTTCAAGGCTACCCTGGACAACCTGAAACTTGCTAGTTGAGGTTGTGTTGGCATGGCCTTGCTACACCTAAATAAATATCTCCTATGACTGACAGTTGGAGTCTGGGTTTTATGGGCTGTCCAGGCAGAACCCACAGAGTGTTGGTGTATTGAACCCAATATTTCCCCAATGATTTAGCATGACTGCTTTTAGCCTCTCAATCATCTAAGGGGGCTCATCCGGCATTTCACACTACTAGACTCCAACCGTCAGTCAAAGAAGAAATTCATTTAAGCACTGCAAGGCCAGAGCGATACAACCTCAATACCTCGCAGCTAGACTGGTGACTGGGAGCGACTGCCGAAAACACAAAACACCGGTCTTGAAAGACCTACATTAGCTCCCAGTACGTTTCCAAGCACAATTCAAAGTGTTGGTGCCGACCTTTAAAGCCCTAAACGGCCTCAGCCCAGTATACTTGAAGGAGCGTCTCCACCCCCACCGTTCTGCCCGGACACTGAGGTCCAGCTCCGAGGGTCTTCTGGCAGTTCCCTCACTGTGAGAAGCAAAGTTACAGGGAACCAGGCAGAGGACCTTTTTGGTAGTGGTGCCTGCCCTGTGGAACGCCCTCCCATCAGATGTCAAAGAAATTACGGTAACAACTGTTTGACGTTTAGAAGTCATCTGAAGGCAGCCCTGTTTAGGGAAGTTTTTAAATGACTGATGTTTTAATGTATTTTTAATCTTTGTTGGAAACCGCCCAGAGTGGTTGGGGAAACCCAGCCAGATGGGTGGGGTGGGAATGAATGAATGAATAAATAAATAAATAAATAAATAAATAATATCTTCTACTAGCTTAATCAAAAATATGTGCATCAGGAGAAAATGGCATTAAAGAGCTGTGGAATTTTCATGAGGACATTTAAAAAAAATCAATTTGCAAAGCTGATACGAAAAATTGAACTAAGGATTGGTGGGAAAAATGAGAAACTGAAAGTGACCAATTTGTCCGTCCCTAATGGTCAGGGATGATGAGCACTGGAGTCTAGCAGGAGTTGGATGTCCACATGTCCCCCATGATCTCTGCTTTAGAGTTTGCATTTAAGTTTTCTAGCTGTTGCACAGGTCCACTTATTCCTTACCTGGAGAAGCCAGAGCTAAGGTCAAGAGGGCAGAGAAGATGAGATGGAGGAGTTTCATGATGCCCCAGAAGGTTGACTCCCTCTGTGTGAGAAACCAGCACGGCTGCAGTGGAGGAGAGTGACAACAGTGGTGGGGACACTCAGAGTCCTTCCAAAGGTCTGCATTTATAAGCCTCCGGGGAAATTGTGAAAGCCTGGGCAATCAGTTAACAGAAGATGGCAGGAAGGATTTTGAAAGCCTAACCATGCTCTCTCTTAGCTTAGAAGGGGCTTGCAGGAAACCTTGAACGATCTTGGAGACTCAAAGGAAGAGGTGTTGCCAAATTCACCAGGCAAGGAAACCAGAGGCATCTCAAGGCTGTCAGTATTCTTGCAGGATGCGTTCAAACCCAGAATTCGACACAGTATTCCAGGTGCATAGCAACTCATCTCTGGTAGGTCTCGCCTCCATGAAGCAGTTGCTGAGACTGAAGGTCCTCAACTCCCCACAGCTGCCTAAGTCCTCTGCTCTCCAAGGTTTTTTCCAAGCAACCAGAGACTGTGCCTGTACATCGCCAACCTCTCCTTCGCCCTTTTCATGCCTCTTCTGGTTCTGGGAGACAAGTGGGGAGGGGAACTTGTCACAGCAGGAGAGAGAGATACCCATGGCTCTTCACCAGCCTCTTGGTCTCCCTCCTCTCCAGCTTCTGCCTCTGATTCTCTCACACAGATGTTTCAACTTCTGTGACCTCCTCTTCCCACTCTGCTCCCTCTTCTCCCTCTGACCACTCACTGTTGTCCCATCACCAATTCCCTGGGCTCTGAGCCTTATAGAATCATAGAGTTGGAAGAGACCACAAGGGCCATCGAGTCCAACCCCCTGCCAAGCAGGAAACACCATCAGAGCACTACTGACATATGGTTGTCAAGCCTCTGTTTAAAGACCTCCAAAGAAGGAGACTCCACCACACTCCTTGGCAGCAAATTCCACTGTCAAACAGCTCTTACTGTCAGGAAGTTCTTCCTAATGTTTAGGTGGAATCTTCTTTCTTGTAGTTTGGATCCATTGCTCCGTGTCCGCTTCTCTGGAGCAGCAGAAAACAACCTTTCTCCCTCCTCTATGTGACATCCTTTTATATATTTGAACATGGCTATCATATCACCCCTTAACCTCCTCTTCTCCAGGCTAAACATGCCCAGCTCCCTTAGCCATTCCTCATAAGGCATCGTTTCCAGGCCTTTGACCATTTTGGTTGCCCTCCTCTGGACACGTTCCAGTTTGTCAGTGTCCTTCTTGAACTGTGGTGCCCAGAACTGGACACAGTACTCCAGGTGAGGTCTGACCAGAGCAGAATACAGTGGCACTATTACTTCCCTTGATCTAGATGCTATACTCCTATTGATGCAGCCCAGAATTGCATTGGCTTTTTTAGCTGCCGCGTCACACTGTTGGCTGTCAGTGTGGGGTCCCCCAGTTACTTCCTCCCACCATGCCTCTGCTTCCAACCTGGCCATGACATCTGCATGATAAAAAAGCCATCATGATAATTGTGCTTTGCCTTTGCTTCAGCATTTAAGCATTGCAACTCAAACTCACTCCACTAGGTGTTCCCCTTTCCTTGTAAAATGCCCATCTCCTTCCAGAATGAAGGGAATTTGAATAGGGGAGGGAAAACATTTGCTTTTAAGTCTTCACAGTACGTGACAAGCGGAAAAGCATCCCAAATCAATGGAGACTGAGTCCTATCAGCATCTATGTAGCCCACATGGAGTCTTAGATCTGTTGCAGATTAATTTTTTTCTTCCTGGAAAGCACTTCTTGAGAAACTGGTTTCATTCTGAACATAATGGCTCTGCATTGCCTCATTGGAAAACAGAGGGAAAGAGTTCTGGAAATGGGTGTGTGGGTGTGTATATTCACACCTGCCCAAGGGTGCTGGGGTTAGGCAAATACCAATTTCACAAGTCTGTTTGCATTCTTTGAGGGCGAATTTGCAGGCGGGCCCCGGGACCTCCCCTGTGAACTGGCAACCAATCAGAGACCGGATCGACTGCCTGCCGTGAGATTGGCTAGCGGTCGCAGGACTTTCAGGGCGGTCCCCTAGGCATGGGACCAACTGCCCAATGGAGTTCTGGGCTGACTTGGACATTCGGCCTCTTTGAGGTAAGCTTAGATCATGGTTGGAGGGGAGGTTGTAGCCTCTGCCTGCCCCTCCTTGGGTAATGGTATCCTGCTCAAAGGATCTGGAAGGAGTGACTCTTGTCTGACGCCCAGCTGGGGCTAGGGCCAGACCACTCCTCCAACGGGAACCCCTTAGGGGACACCCTGAATTTATGTAGGTCATAGGGCATACCTTCCGGTTGGCTTTACCCTTAGTGTCACTGCCAGCAGACGGGCTGGAATGACATAGTAAAGGTAAAGGGACCCCTGACCATTAGGTCCAGTCGTGGCCAACTCTGTTGTTGCGGTGCTCATCTCTCTTTATTGGCCGAGGGAGCCGGATTGCAGCTTCTGGGTCATGTGGCCAGCATGACTAAGCCGCTTCTGGCGAACCAGAGAAGCGCACGGAAATGCCGTTTACCTTCCCACTGGAGCGGTACCTATTTATCTACTTGCACTTTGACGTGCTTTCAAACTGCTAGGTTGGCAGGAGCAGGGACCGAGGAAGGGGAGCTCACCCCATCGCGGGGATTCGAACCGCCGACCTTCTGATCGGCAAGTCCTAGGCCTGGTTTAACCCACAGCGTCACCTGGAATGACATACACAGCTGCTTATCCCAATGCCTGTGGCCAAACCTTCACACCTGTAACAATAAAGTTGTTATTTGATCCCATAAAACCAATATTCTGCGTACTGTCTAGTTATTGAAGCCTTAGGGAATGGGGCTGGTCACGGGGCCTTGACACACAATCACCAGTTGCTGCATGGAGGAAAACGTGTGGGGCAGTCTAATCAAGGGGAGGGTTTTCAAATGTGCATTGAGTAACCACACTTGAGGATCTCGTGATCGGGAATGAAGGTAAAAATATAAAGGTAAGGGACCCCTGGATGGTTATGGCCAGTCAAAGGCGACTATGGGGTGTGGCTCTCATCTTGCTTTCAGGCCGAAGGAGTCGGTGCCTGTCCACAGACAGTTTTCTGGGTCATGTGGCCAGCAGGACTAAACTGCTTCTGGCACAATGGGACACTATGACGGAAACCAGAGCTCACAGAAATGCCGTTTACCTTCCAGCTGCAGCAGTACCTATTTATCTACTTGCACTTTGACGTGCTTTCAAACTGCTCTGTTGGCAGGAGCTGGGACAGAGCAACGGGAGTTCACGCCATCGTGGGGATTCGAACCGCCCACTTTCTGATCAGCAAGGCCACGAGTCTAAGTGGTTTAGACCACAGCATGTTGAGAACAAGTAAGAATGATTCTAGACTTAGAAAAATGGCACCTTTGTGCTGCAAAGGGGTTAATGAATATGCCACCTGCTTGTTTGTGGGGCCATGAAAGAAAGTGATCCCATCGAATGATAACTTCACATAGGACACATAGGACACATGTGCCAGTATGTTGCATTTTTATGGTTTTAACTGTTGGAAGAATTATGGCTAAAGCTGGATGGGTGGGTGGAGTGGAAGAGAGGGCAGGGGAAATACCTCCACTCTGATCAGAGATCAGAAGACAATAGAGGAGTGTGCATTTGTGAGTGAGGTCAGGCTGATGGATAATTGCAGCACCTGCTGTGGCCGTGGAGACTGATGCAGGAGAGACATGTTTTGTTGCAGCTGGGGCAGATGAAGGCGTCCAGTTGTGCAGATGAAGATGCACCACTGCTTTTCTCCTCTCAGCGCTGGAACACCCTGGGATCTCAGTACCACTTGGCAGAGGTTGGGGTTGGTGGGCCACCTTTGTAACAGTATTGCTGATGAGCTGAGCATTCCCGATGTGTCAGCGTAGGTGGGGTGGGAAGAGAGAACATTCTGTACCTTAAGCAAGAGCTTTGCTACATGCATCTGTTGGAAGGTGTTGAAACCTTGGAGTGACACAACTATACCTTTGTGTTTCAGTACCCTGAGGTAGAAAACTCCAATCCATGCTT
>JAXCMG010008629.1:57171-84739 GCA_034642415.1 Podarcis siculus | reverse complement strand
AGCTGGGACCAAGCAACGGGAGCTCACCCTGTCACGGGGATTTGAACTGCCAACCTTCTGATTGGCAAGTCCTAGGCTCTGTGGTTTAACCCACAGCGCCACCCGCGTCCCTATGCTGTTACTTTACCAGGATACAAATACACACAATATTGCTCTACCTGTTTGACTGTGTTCCACCGGATCCCGTAGGCCCACTGGAAATATTTGGGTTATCCTGAAAGCCTTGTGTTGGTTGCTCCAAACTTCTCCGCACAGACCGCTTCCCGTTCATTCTTGAGAAGGGACGACTGGATGTATTCTGAGACAAATCTGTTGGATTCTTCCCACTGTATCATGGACACCGAAAACCGACACCCGCCAAAATTGCACACACGACCAAAGGGAGACCCTCTTTTAATAAGTCATCGTCAAAGTGGCACCCATTCTGTCTTTCCAATGCACTTCTGAAGTATGTGGAGATTATCTGCCAGACGTCCAGTAGGTGATGTCATAATAGGAACTCTGCGGTGAGATGGCTTCGTGACATCATAATGGCGGACGAGTTAGGATTAGATTGACTGGGTGAGATCCATAAATAACGGCTCCTGGATCCCTTAGGGCTCGATAAATTGAGGTGTAGAACTTTTGTTAGAAGGGATCCAGGCAAAAGGCCTTCTTGGTACTGGCGCCTGCACTGTGGAACGCCCCCCCTCAGATCTCAAGGAGATAAACAACTACACAACTTTTAGAAGACATCTGAAGGCAGCCCTGTATTGGTAGGTTTTTAATGTTTGAGGATTTATTGAGTTTTAATATGTGTTTGGAAGCTGCCCAGAGTGGCTTGGGTAACCCAGCTGGATGGGTGGGGTATAAATAAATTGTTGTTGTTGTTGTTGTTGTTTAGCTCTCTTAAAAGCATGGTTTCACATGAATCTCACCAAGGGCTAATCCATCATACTCCTCTTGACAACTTAGATCCTAAGTTAGTTGTAAGCAATACTGCAGTCACCTTAAAAAATTGTTAATGCAAATATCCTCAAATATATATATTCACTTATAGGCAGTGCTTTTTTTCTTTAAAAAATGTTTAGGAGTACTCTCATTTTGACTCAAGGAAACCACCATTTTATAGTTCAAATCAGGGAAAATAAATACAGTAAATGGACAAACGTACAAAGATTCACAAAATGTTTAGGGGTATGTGTACCCCTGCGTACCCCCAGGAAAAAAAGCACTGGTTATAGGTGTCCCATAATACTCATTCCATACTTGTAAGAAATTGGGTTTTTATTGAGGCAGCACCTGCACTTTCAAGCTCCTTGCCTGCTGACATTAAGTAGGTGCCTTTGTTGTATTATTTTTGAGAGATTTTTCGTTTGTCCAAGCCTATCTAGACATGTAGAAGTTACATGTGTTTTCTCTCTTTTTAGCTACTGTTAATCCTCTTTGGAATGTTTTCTTAATTGTTTCCGACTGAGAAATTCAATGTTTCATTATATACATTTGTAAGCTACTTAGAGGTTTTCCTACAACCAAACAGTACAGTGGTACGTTGGCTTAAGAAGTTAATTCGTTCTGGAGGTCCGTTCTTAACCTGAAACTGTTCTTAACCTGAGGTACCATTTTAGCTAATGGGGCCTCCTGCTGCCACCGCTGCACGATTTCTGTTCTCATCCTAAAACAAAGTTCTTAACCCGAGGTACTATTTCTGGGTTAGCGGAGTCTGTAACCTGAAGCATCCATAACCCGAGGTACCACTGTATAGGTGTTCTGCTAAATAAAAGAAAGTTAACAGTACATTGTTTTTCAAAAGGTCTTCCCATGCTCAGAGTGAAACAAAAATTAGTTGAAAGGCCTCCTATTTCCACTAGAGGTCAGTAATCGTTTACATCTTGATGACAATCTGTAAATGCTAGAGAAGGATGGTTTTCCTAATTTCTGTGACACAATTTGGCCAAAAAAAGGTGCGCATTACATCCGAGTAAATACGGTAGTCATGAGCAAATTCCCATTTCCTTTGCATTGACTCTGGATCAATTTTGGGACACACTTTTACACACACACACACACACACACACACACAAACACGTGTCATCTAATGGCTAGAAGTGAGGAGTTCAACATTATTTTATAAATATGAAATGCATTTCAACACTGAAATATGAATATGTCTTATAAATACTCGTATTATCTTAACAATGACTGATCTTTAGCACTAAAAAACCCCATTAACTATGTTTATAGAAAAAGGTACAAGCAATTAAAAATGAATAAATCTAGTTATATTTCTGCCCAATGATAGGCTAGCCTAATCAATAGAAAACCACTAATGGAAACGATGGAAATAATTGACTGCCTGAATTGGCATCTGTCCTGTCTTTAGCAAAAGGTTATGAATGCAGCAGGCTCATGTTTTTTAATTGCCCAAATCCAATTTTGTTTTCTTGATGCTTATTCCTTTTATTCTTTGTTCTCTGCAAAGTTGCTTTGAAGGGCACACAGGCTTCCATTTAATTATCAAAATAAAACTAATGAGATGGGTGAAGGATGGAAGTGACGCTTTGTTTGTTTGCTTTTTTTTAATTAAAAAACACCTCTTTGTATTCTCTCATTGATTATGAATCTTATCTGCATATATTAGCAAGCCTCAGTTGTAAGAGCTGTGTAACTGACATTTAAAGAGTTGTAGGGTGTGTCTTTGCCGCCACTGCTATTTCTCTCCTTGTTACTCAAACAACTAGTTTTGGGGTTGCCAGTTCGAATTCTGGAATGGGGAGAGTTGGAGCAGGGATTTGGGAAGAGGCAAGACCCAGAGCAACATTCAGAGGATGCGGCTTGGATATGGGATGTGTTAAACTGGGTTTTTAAAGGCAAAAGAAGCAAAATTGCTGCAGGACAGACAGAATTGCCCATACAGGGATACTTTCTCGACAATGTTTTTCACACATGCACCTCGAAATTGATATCCTGAGATGTCTGAAAGTGCCAATAAAGGAGGTTGCAGGTGTGTGTGTCCCCAATTAAGGAAAAATGCATGTGTGTGAAAATTCAAACATGAACTAGAGTCAGGTGCAATATTCCTTAAGCCAATTTAGCATGCATCTTAAGATGCAGATTTAAAGCTAGGGCCAGCATAAGACATTTTGACGCCTTGAGGTGAATGTTTATGATTATTTGAATTTATATTCTGGCCTATACCCGGAGGTCTCAGGGTGGTTCACAGAACAAAATAAAAATAAAAACCACAAAATATAGAATCAAAATAAAAAATACCCCAATAACCGCCCCCTCAAAAAACTTGCACATTTTAAAAGGGCATAGGCGACTTTCTATTCATAAATTAGCCAAATGTACAATTCTCTTTCCCTGCCTTAAAGGGTGCTGAATTGCCACTTATTAAGGGCAACATGAGCAATGACAAACCTGAAGGCTGATCACTGAAGAATAGATGCTTTTGAATTATGGTGCTGGAGGAGACTCTTGAGAGACCCATGGACTGCAAGAAGATCAAACCTCTCCATTTTGAAGGAAATCAGCCCTGAGTGCTCCCTGGAAGGACAGATCCTGAAGCTGAGGCTCCAATACTTTGGCCACCTCATGAGAAGAGAAGACTCCCTGGAAAAGACCCTGATGTTGGGAAAGATGGAGGGCACAAGGAGAAGGGGACGACAGAGGACGAGATGGTTGGACAGTGTTCTCGAAGCTACCAACATGAGTTTGACCAAATTGCAGGAGACAGTGGAAGACTTCAGTCTCTGAAGTCAAGAAAAGGAAGCTTGAAAGCAATACAAGACAGAGAAAGGTAAACTTGATTTTTAATTCCCCTGGGCCTGTGCTACATCTAAAACTCATCTTTTAAAGTTTTGCTGCCGAAGATGCTTAATTGCATCTCCTGGTGCTATTTAGCACTTCTAATGCTGCATGTAGAAAGTGTTCTCTTTCTAGGCAAGGGAGAAATCTCTTGAGGGAACGCTTAAGGTAAAACAGCTGAAATGCTCTCTCTGCGTGTACAGGCTTGCCAAGAAGAATAACAAGCTCCGTAGATCTGAGAGAAAAGATGAACCGTAGAGACTTCAGTGACGGGAATGGGGAAAGGCCAGTGAACAGCAAGAAACCAAGGTTTAAGTTGAAGCAAAAGGACACAGTGCGGAGGCTGGGAATCACTTTGAAACCCCAAAAATAGGGCAAGAGTAATACCAGGACATAAAGGAGCACAGCTGGTTAGAAGTCACTTATTGCCATGTGCAGTTTCTATCTGTATGGGTCCTTGAAGCTGGAACTGAAAAATTATCTGTCACATACCCTGTCTCTGTTTCTCTCACGCACAGAGACACACATTCACATACAGAGAGACACATTCACATACACAACACCCCACACTTATCCAGACTCCTTGACCTAGGTAATTTCTATTCACCAAATGTGCTTTTGGCCATGTATGTCACTCAGGTTAAAATCCTGGCCAAGCCACGAAGCCATGGTGGTTCATGACAAAGACATACTCCTCAACTGTCATTGCACATGATTAAAATGGGCACATTTGGTCAGATCATGTCCAAAGGACATGTGCAAATCATAAACTCACCTTGTGTGAAATGGGCTTATTCATTTCTGGGAGAGGCATCCAAACCAGAATTTAGAGCCTTTTCGACTAGCAATTCAAATATGGAGCACCTTTTCTGCGAAAGCAAGGCCATAGATCCTAAAGGCAATTAAAAAGAAAGGAATTCCTGGCGAAACCTGCACACAATTTCAGATACAAACAGTGAGCAGCTGTCACTTTGTGAAACTGACTGTTTGGCTAGTGTGAGAAAAGGCACTCAAAATGTTTTCTCCATACAATCATCCACAAGGTGGCAGAACACCCCTTCTGCCTGCATTCTGTTTTGATGTTGTTTGGCCTTCAGACACCCCTGGGATTGTGAAAACCATCTGCAGTCCCATTATATGGGGTGGTATCTTCCTTGTTGAACTGTCAATCCACATCGTGCTTCTGGGTATAGGATTAAACCATGGAGTTATTGGGATTAACAAATTCAAAGCAGAAGAGTGTGCTCTTGTAGGTGTACCTTCATATACATTAATTTAAGGATTCAGTGTATTTTTAGTAACTACAAATTCTACCAATGCACATAAGCTAGACCTGTGTGGGTCCCCAGTGTGATGCTTGTGGGCACCCTCAGTCATCCCCCCTCCCCCCATTTTTTTTAATTTGAATTTGAATTTTTATTTTCTTTCAATGGGGTTGATGAGGGGCTGCTCGCCTTAGGGGCTGCTTTGTGTGTTTGTGTTTGATTTATTTTGGGGTGGCGTACGCATTTTGCCTGTTTTGTGTTGAAATAAAAAAAAATTAAGGTCTTATATGTATAATAAATGTTCATAAATGTACCAAGCAAACACGTACATAAATATATAAACCACATGTCTGAAGCAGCACAGGAAAACAGCCTTGGAACCATTTTGGCTCCCAGACTGACCAAATGTTTTCTCTGCAAGGTCAAAGGAAAATGGAAAAGCCTCCCCATTGTCTTTTCATTCACAAAACCTGTTTTAAGGGTATATCTGTGTATGAATAGGGTGAGCCTGTGACCTGGCTCAGGAACTAAGTATTTATCATTACAAAAGACTGGCCAGGTTCCCCAGGGTATCCAATCAAGTAAGCATTAACAGGTAACCTGCCAGTCAGGAGGTAAACAACATACTCAGATTTCTCTTGAGCTACACCCCTTTCTGTGATGTAGGTATGATGTTTCTGGGGGTGGTCTTGGACTCCAAGGTGGGCAATTTAAAATTTAAAATAAGGGCGGGCACACCTTGGTTCAGGGTCCTCCTCCTTCTCCTTCGTGTGAAGGGAGCACCCTGTTGCAACAGTTCAATGAAGATCAGGCTTACTAACTGCTTTGCTTCTCAATATTCTATGGTTGGACTCTGTTATTTTCTCCAACTGATGGAGAACCTGCAAAGGACTCTGAAAGGGCTCTTGTGTCCCCCATAAGGGAATAAGGGCAGATTGGTCCCTGAGGGAAGCCCTACAATAGAGCACATTGCAGTTCTCCAATTAGTCCAATACAGAAATGTATTATATACAGTGGTACCTCGGGTTACATAAGCTTCAGGTTACATATGCTTCAGGTTACAGACTACACTAACCCAGAAATAGTACCTCGGGTTAAGAACTTTGCTTCAGGATGAGAACAGAAATCGGGCTCCAGCGGTGCAGCGGCAGCAGGAGGCCCCATTAGCTAAAGTGGTGCTTCAGGTTAAGAACAGTTTCAGGTTAAGAACAGACCTCTGGAACGAATTAAGTACTTAACCTGAGGTACCACTGTATATCAAAAATGGCAACTTCGTAACTGGCTCCTTATATATTACAGGCAATATTGGAGAGGACTAAGCCTGGCTTGAAAGGGGTTAATCAGGAGGTGAATGTGTCTAACGAAAGGAAAGCAACTGGGTGAGAAGAGACCAAGAACAACAATATTCTCATTATAATTAATTCAAAAAATAGGTGTGCATTTGGTTTTAATGACAGGGATCACCCCTCTTAGTTAGCTGAGCTCTTTCTTCACATTTACTGAATTCAGCTCATTTATCTTAATCCTTGCATTATTTCTGGTGACTGGTTGCTTCTGCTGACTCCAGCATGCCTCGCGATTTGGCTATTGGGTCCCGATGGCTGCATTTTTGAGGAGCAAAGACACGGCCCTGTATTTCCCACGGACGCCAATGAGGCTTGCAAAAGTGAATTGCAGTGCACTGCCCCGAAAGCTCACCTTTGCTTAATCAGGCCTAATCTTCTGCGCCCGGGGACCGTTAGCACAGACGGTAGGTAACATCGCATACCTTTGGGGAATCCTTGTGACAGCTGGGTACAAATTGCTTGCCAGAGGATGGGGAAGGATGAATCACGGTGGAATTCCTCCCCAAACACAGCACGCGGGGTTCTGCCGTCTTGCTTTTTGTTCCAGCCAGAATGCACAAAAGAAAGATGCTTACTAGCTCCTTAACTATTTCCTTAATTGCAAGAGATCCGGTCAAAAACCTGGTCTTCTACTGCGTGAGACGGTTGGCCTTTCTAGCTCTGTATAGCCTGTACCAGAGAATGCCAACGTGGTGCTCACGGGCACCACTGTGCCCATCATTACCTCCTGCGGCACCTCCTGTGAAAAGTGATGACAAACCTAGACAGCATCTTAAGAAGCAGAGACATCACCTAGCCCACAAAGGTCTGTATAGTTAAAGCTATGGTTTTCCCAGTAGTGATGTATGGAAGTGAGAGCTGGACCATAAAAAAAGCTGATCGCCGAAGGATTGGTGCTTTTGAATTATGGTGCTGGAGGAGACTCTTGAGAGTCCCATGGACTGCAAGAAGATCAAACCTATCCATTCTGAAGGAAATCAGCCCTGAGTGCTCACTGGAAGGACAGATCCTGAAGCTGAGGCTCCAATACTTTGGCCACCTCATGAGAAGAGAAGACTCCCTGGAAAAGACCCTGATGCTGGGAAAGATGGAGGGTACAAGGAGAAGGAGATGACAGAGGATGAGATGGTTGGACAGTGTTCTTGAAGCTACCAGCATGATTCTGACCAAACTGCGGGAGGCAGTGGAAGACAGGAGTGCCTGGAGTGCTCTGGTCCATGGGGTCACAAAGAGTCGGACATGATTAAACGACTAAACAACAACACCAGATATAGATTGTGGCTAATACCATGGGTAAATGGCTTTGAAAACCAGTGCACTGGAGCCAAAATAAGTGACGATGTGTACACAGTTCATCCCTAGTCACAGTTGTTGAAGCAGCATGGAAGCATAATGGCAAAGCTCAGGAAGTAACCCCAAGAAACCCCAAGTTATATTAGGATCTCCCATCCTAATTCTTTAAAAGCATGTCTGAGTCATCTCACCCAGTTTTTCTCTGCTCTTCGGATGCTCTATGGTTTTGCTATGCAATAGTTTGGCAGATTTTATGACTCTCTGTATTAATTCCCCCCCCCTTCCTGATAGGCTTTGCTTGCTTGCTAATTGGTTCAGAGCCATCAAAATGCTTTGAGCTGAACAGGCACATCCTGAAATTACCCCTTCTGCCCATTCCATTTTTGGGTTCCTTTTCTTAAATAAATAATAAAGGTATTTTCCGCAGCTAGAGCCTTTCAGAGAAGGCTGTGAGTCTGCCTTGTGTGATAACGCAAGACTCTGGCAGATGTTGAATTTATTTATTTTGAGAATAACCAGCATACTGGGCTTTGCTCCTTCATGCTCGTTAGTGAAACAATTTGACCATGTTTGCTTTGATAGGTGCTAGCAAGAACAAAGCAGGGATTCTCGCCTAAGCAAGGAGAAAAGGGTAGGAAAATCCTTATTGAAAGAATTACACACAGCAAGCCCTGATTAAAGGATCTGGAGGAAGCCGGTTCTGGGACCTGACAGTGATCTGTCAGAGTTCGCTGCAGTTGCATTATAGTAGAGAAGAAGAAATGCAAGGAAGTTATCTTATGGGATTGATAGTATTACTGGAGGAATTTACATGCTCTAGTTCACAAGTAGGAATGCTTCTGAAAGTTTGAGCTGGGTCAGGTTCAGCACTTGATATCACTGGACAGCGCATGCCCAGGTCCCACAGTCCTGGCACAAACCACTGCTGTTGCCTGCCCAAGGTGGCCGTTAAAGAAAAAGTACCTGACCCAAACACTCAAACAGTGCCAGGCAGCTAGATCTAGTGCCACTCCTTTAATTTTCCATGATGCTCTGATTCTAGTGTCCTTCTGGGGCACTGTAGGGAATTTAAAAGGTGGCTTGACTCAGGCACCAAGTGGTGTTTGGGGCATGGCCACTGCAACCAGGAAATCCCTCCCAGCTCACTTACTGTCACGGCCCAGTTCATGGGTGGTAGAAGTCCCAGCTGAGGACGTTGAGACCGGGGGCAAGATGGCAGGGTGGGAGCAGGAACGGGAGTCCAGAAGCCAGGAGTCAGGAAGCCAAGAGTCTGAGTGTCAGAGAGCCGGGAGTCAAGAAGCCAAGGGTCCAAGGGTCAGAGAGCCAGGAGTCAAGAAGCCAAGGGTCCGAGGATCAGGAAGCAAGGAGCCAAACGCAGCAAAACAGGAAATATGTTGCTGTGGCAAAGAGCCAAAGGGAAACACTGACCTTATACCCCTTCCCGGCTCTTGCCACCAGGTGTTGTGAGTTACCAATCGGCCTCACCTGTGTGGCTGCACCTTGCCTCTTCAGAACAAACTTAGGAAGGCCCCAGTCCTGCAAAGTCCTATTGGTCACAGGGCCTGGCTCCTGCACGCACTCCTGACACTGACAGAGGAGGGATTCCTTTGCACCACAAAACCAGGAGCTGACCAGCCCTGCTTCTGAACTTGTAAATGTTGCAGGTATTAATACTAGGCAGTTTGAAAGGACTGGAAGCCTAAGAACTGACTCGTTTTGAAAGAAATCATTGTCCAGGTCCGTAAAAATATTATTCAAAGTTTCATTGGCAGCACTCTTCAAAAGCATCGAAGATACAACCAAAATATCAGTACAATGTCTTGTGCTGCCCAGATGTCAGGGATCGTGCTGAGGAGGGCTGAGGAGGAGGATTTGTGGGAGCCACCCCCTCCCCCTGATCCTGATCAGGATCCTGAATCTTCCCAGGAGCAGCAGGACAGTATAGATTTGGAACGGTGGTTTGCAAAGGGGCATAGTCCAGAAGGCAGAAGCTGGGAAATAATGGATGGGGGACAGCTAGGAGAAGATGCACTGGGAGAGAGAGAGTTAACATATTCACTGTCTCTGGAAAGTGTTCATCCACTCAGCCCAAGGTCAAGAAGAGCTGACAAGGTGGCAGCACAGAAAGCACAGTGATTATGGGACCAGGTTACAAGACGCGGTAGTGACGTGAGTGACTAGGGAGGAAGTGGGTGGAAACCCTTAATTGGGAGCACCGCCATTCTTAGGAAAGAACAACAACAACAACAACAACAATATTTATTACAGCCATAGGCCCATACAGGTAAAAACAACACATAAATAACAGCTTGTGCACATGGGAAAAAAACAAAAGAAAAACAGTCGCTAAAACACCACAGTAACAATAAAATACTATAAAATGGAATGGCATACTACGCCTTAGTTAGTTTGTAGTGCTCCTTGGCGTCGCTTTTGGGTAAGGACAGCGACCAGGAACCTAGCCACATTCAGGGTCGTATGGGTATCCTTATCCTGCAAAATTTGAGCAAGGTGGAATTTTGGTGGGGTACCCTCTAGTTTCTGTATGATTGATCCCAACAGATTTACCCATGGCACATTGAACAGGGGGCAAGTGAACATGATGTGCTGGAGCGACTCCGGCGTCTCCTTATCACATTCACACGTGGCGGGGGCTTGGCCCTTTGAGAATCTATGTCTCAGGACGTTGGAGGGGAAAACGTTGAACCTCGCTTTGGTGAAGGCCAGTCTATGGGCAACAGTCGAGAGGGAGGAGAGGTATGATGGAACGCAGTAAGTTAAAGTGATACCAATGTTCTGGGGCGAACAAACACCTCCCCCCAGCATATAATTTCGCTGTAGATCGATGTCATCCAGTCTTTGGCGGATCAGTCTTTGAGCAGTAATTTGGTCTAGTTTTAGGGAATCTGAAGGAGAGATTCCATAGCTCAGGAGTTTGGCATGAATTCTACTAGTCCAAAGGCTAGCGAATTCATCTCGCCATAAGCACTGGTCAAGGTAGTGGTTTGGTAATCTATGCCACAATGATAACCAATAATTGAAGACTTGCTTCCACAGGCAAGTTTCTAAGGATGCGATCTTCAGTTCTAGTCGCATGGCTGCGTTGCTTACGCACAGGGGGAGCATTAGGAGCCGCCGCAGGAATTGATTTTGCAGTGTCTCGAGAGGAGCAAGATCTGTCATCACGGCCCAAAGCGGGGCAGCATAAGCTAGCACGGCGACCACTTTTGCCTTGAACACCTTTAGGGCCGAGGGAACATGCAAAGCTCCATCCGAAAAATTCTTAGGAAAGAGATTCTTTGTTCTCTCGCTGTGATCATTAAAGTTTCTAACAGGTAAGAAGACTCCTTTTCCTTTGTTCTGCTTATTTACTCCCAAAGGGGAAGACGAAGCCAAGTCCCTGAAGCCTGACACCAGCACAGGCTCAGCATCTTCTTAGAAATAACAGATTCCCAAAATCCAAACTGTTTCTCTCCCCCATTCCCATTCCAGCCTCCATTGTCCTTAGGCTAGGCAGATCTTTCAGAGCCTGTTGCATGCATTGTTCTCCCTGTAGTGTTCAGAGAGACTGAAAACACGACACCTTTCAAGATGGCGAATTTGCAACTCAATATCTTCATCACATGATCAAAGGTTCTCTCTAAGCACAGAGTAGAGAAACAGTCAACAGGTAATCATTAACCAGGTACAGCTCAGAGAGAGTTCTTCTTGCTTTCAATACGTATATCCTCATGGAAATTCCCCGTGTTAAACCTTTTCACCAATACATCTGTAGGCATTCTCATTTCAGTGTCAATTAAACCATGAACAGTAAAGGTACCCCTGGGTTTTGGAGTTCCAAATTGCCTGTTCTCGTTTCTCACGTGGACCAGATGCATTAGAGATCCACTGTTGTTTGGCCTGTCTTTTGTTTAGTTGTTCCATTCTAAAGTTTGGACAGAGGTCTGCATAGTCTCAGTTTGCCACAACTTGCTGTTCCTTCACTTACTAATTTATGTGTTCTAGTTCTTGCATTTGCACACTGATGAATCATTTCAGAAAGAAATGTTGCTGGGATCTGAAGATTTGATTGCATCGCGAATCCTTTCTCTTTTACGAATGTGCATGGAATGGTGGGCATTGATAAAAGATTAACGAAGCAAATATTTATTAAGGTCAGCTATTGAAGGAAGCACAGAATAGCTTTTGTAAAAAACAAAACAAAATCACAGCCTCGGAAGAACAAAGGTAGCAGCTAGGAATTAACCACCATAGAAAGATATTTCAATGTTCAGATATATTGCCACATGTTCAGTAGCAGATTTATTAGACCCCTTAAGGAAGATACTTAACAGGGTCTCTAAGGATTTACTAGGAAATTGCCTTGTAAGGGGATAAATTATGTGTTCTCTAGCCCCTTGGTAAAATCCACAGTTGCAAAACACACAAGAGACTGTTTCGAGCTCTAAAAGATTGCAAGGACAGCACTTATCCTTGAAGGAGAGTTTAGCAAATCTGCCCTCTAGGATCAGGGAGGGCATATATAGATAGAACATACATTTGTTAGCGGCAGACCAAGGGCTTATCCATGCATCCTGTTGTCCTGCTGCTCTCCTCTGGGGAAAACTGCTCCTTAGAGCTCAATAGGAGCAAATGGCAATCCAGGTTCCCACTGGATAGCCATTTGTTTTGATCTATCACTAAAGAGTGGGTTTTTGCTTGGGAAGGAAGGGGACAAAGGGGAAACCACTTGGTGTAGATGAGCCCCAAGTGATCACAGCGCAGATAGTCCATTACCTGATGCACATGACTCTTGCAAATCTATATTTGGTGAAAGACTATTAATAGAAACTGTGCAAAAATAACCTCAATGCAATCATACGCATGGATATTTCCTTTTTTGGGTTGGGGATTATCATGTCACGCATGTATATCAACAACATAGAGGGGGAAATACGCAGGCGAATGGAAGGAACTGAAAGCTTTAGCAATCTGTGCATGCTCCAATTCCAGTATTAACTCCAGGAGCATTCCTAGTTTAACCAGAACTTCTGAGGCGTAGGAACAGCGGAAGCTGCCTTATAACGAGTCAAAACATTCAAGAACTGTGTTTTAAAACTGTAGAAAAAATGAGCCAGGATTTCTTCGTATGTGTGTGTTTATTTGTATCTACCAAAGCACACATTTGTCCTACTCTAGAAATCTACACGGTAGGGCAAGTGGATAAGCAGGAAAAGCCAACCCCTTTTTTCTAATGGCAAGTAATTGAAGTAATTGATCATCTTGCCAGATGGGCTGGATTTCAGCAAAACCGTTCCCACAGGACAGGTGAACAGAAACTGGTGAATGGTATTTTTAGGCTACGATAACTGTGCCCTTGAAGGACCAGGTGCACAGCCCGGGAGTCATTTTGGACTCACAGCTGTCCATGGAGGCGCAGGTCAATTCTGTGTTCAGGGCAGCTACCAACTCCATCTGGAACGCAGGCTGAGACCCCACCTGCCCGCGGACTGTCTTGCCAGAGTGGTGCATGCTCTGGTTATCTCCCACTTGGACCACTGAAACATGCTCTATGTGGGGCTACCTTTGAAGGCGACCCAGAAACTACAACTAATCCAGAATGCGGCAGCTAGACTGGGGACTGAGACCACATAACACCGGTCTTGAAAGATCTACATTGGTTCCCAGTATGCTTCCGAGCACAATTTGTGTTGGTGCTGACCTTTAAAGCCCTAAACGGCCTTGGCCCAGTATACCTGAAGGAGCGTCTCCACCCCCATCGTTCTGCCTGGACACTGAGGTACAGCTCCAAGGGCTTTCTGGTGGTTCCCTCGCTGCGAGAAGCCAAGTTACAGCGAACCAGGCAGAGGGCCTTCTTGGTAGTGGCACCCACCCTGTGGAATGCCCTCCCACCAGATATCAAAGAGAAGAACTTCCAGACTTTTAGAAGACATCTGAAGGCAGCTCTGTTTAGGGAAGCTTTTTAGTGTTTAACATTGTATTTTAATATTTTGTTGGGAGCCGCCCAGAGTGGCTGGGGAAACCCAGCCAGATGGGCAGGGTATAAATAATAAATTATTATTATTATTATTATTATTTCCTGCTAGCCACATGACCCAGAAAGCTGTCTGTGTACAAACGCCAGCTCCCTCGGCCTGAAAGCGAGATGATCCCCATAGTTGCCTTTGACTGGACTTAACTGTCCAGGAGACCTTTACCTTTTACCTTTACCTACAGTGAGATGTGTGTATGGGAGTCGGGAGAGGAGGTAGTGCTTAATGTTTGGTCTTTCCTCCTTAGGTAGCAAAATATATTGGGCTGCTTTGCCATTAATATGCTGCTCAATTGGGGGGGGGGGAATCTCGATTATCTTGTATATATCTAATTAGAAGAGTAACAGGAAAGTCATCAGAAATCACGACCGACCAGAAGAATAGCCTTTGCCATATATCTCCAGCATTTCAGTGAAAGCTCTCTTTGTGGCGGGAAAAGCGATCTCAAGAAATACTCTTGCCGTATCAGCAATTTCTCAAGGCAGAGACCTTTCTGAAAGTGACCTGCCATGAAGCCCTCTGTTGCTGATTTCAGACTATGCATAGTGTGAGGCCCAAGGCTACAGTCCAAAGCTGAATATCATGGTGCGTACTTTCAGGGAAACATGCATATAGAATGCCATGCATTTATAAGAGGTGCCCGTTCCCGGCTCACAGATCTAAGGCTTGGGGATCCTGGGGAAAGACCTAGAGGTGGGCAAGCTTCCTTTAAGATTAACTTGGATATTATTCAAGACAAGATCCTCCAAAACAAAACAGGTAAGAAATCGGAAAAGGTTTTTCAAGCCAGTCTGAGGGTTTAGAAAAATTAACCCCATAGGAGGAAGGTTGCAAGAGCTAAATCCATGGATGGGGGTTATAGGAAAAAACTGCTGCCTTTGCCTTATGGGGTATCCAAGACATAGTTGTCAATGTTTCCCTTTTTAAAAGGGAAATTCCCTTATTCCAATTAGGATTCCTCGCAAGAAAAGGGAAAAGTTGACAGCTATGATCCAAGAGCCTGTATAGAGTCTTTAAATGGGTTCCCTATTGGCAGGAGAAAATAACAGAGGCCAACCAGAGTACTGTATTTTCTGGCGTATAAGACTACTTTTTAACCCAGGAAAATCTTCTCAAAAGACGGGCTATAGCAGCAGCTCCTGCAGCAACACCCCACCAAAGGATAAAACGACAGCAAATTAAATCAGAGGACACCAAGCTCTCTAGATGAAGCAGAAATACGCTTGAAAATTGGCCCCAGAAGCCCCCGGCCACAGGGAAGTGGAGCGGATTTCCAAGCTGGACTGGAGACTGGTTTTTTAAATTTTTATTTGGTGTGCATTGGAAGAGGGGTAGTCTTATACGGCGAGTATATCCCAAACTCTATATTTTAACTGGAAAAGTTGGGGGGTCGTCTTATACGCCAGAAAATACAGTATATTGAGAAGCAAAGCAGCTAATAAGCCTGATCTTTATTAACTGTTGCAACAGGCTCACCACTCACCACACTCAGGAGGATGGAGAGAACCCGGAACAAAGGTGTACAAGCCTTTATAGAGACTTTTGAAGTTGCCCAACCAGTAGCTCAAGACCACCCTCTGAAACATCATACAAACATCACAGAAGGAGGCCGTCTACAGCAGAAATCCTGCCTGCCAGGATACCTAATAATGGTCACTGATTGCTTTACCTGGGCAGCCTGGCCATTCTTTTGTGATCGTCGATACTTTTAGTACCTGAGTCCAGGTCACAGGCTTACCCTATTCAAACACAAATACGCCCCTAAGACAGGATTTGTAAGCAAAAGACAACAGGGAGGCTTTCTCTTTTCCTTCCTCCTTGCAGAGAAATATTTGAAGTCAATTTGGGAGAGTCAAAATGACTTCAGGATTGCTCTCCTGTACTATTTTAGACACATGGTTTATACAGTGGTACCTCAGGTTAAGCATTTAATTCGTTCTGGAGGTCTGTTCTTAACCTGAAACTGTTCTTAACCTGAAGCACCACTTTAGCTAATGGGGCCTCCTGCTGCTGCTGCGCCGCCGGAGCCCGATTTCTGTTCTTATCCTGAAGCAAAGTTCTTAACCTGAAGCATATGTAACCTGAAGCGTATGTAACCTGAAATGTATGTAACCTGAGGTACCACTGTATACCTATGTATGTGTTTGCCGTGTACATTTATGAAAATTTAATTTATATTTGAGACCTAAGAATTCTTATAACAGGGGAAGCTGGTTCCCTGCAGGTTCTCCCTGTGGAGTGGCTTTTCAGCTCTCATTGTAAATGTGTGTGGTTCTGTCTATAAATATAATTGTTGCTATGATAAAAAAAATTCTCTTTTTGACTTGAGCTTGGAATAAAATTAATGGAACTAAAACTTACCTCCTAGTTCTTGCTAATTTACAACCCCAAAGGCAAGAATTTCATCCAAGAGAAGCTGTAACCTTCGTCTGAAAGAAAACTCCAGTGCCAACTGCAACTTCCCCCTCCCCCGCAAAGAAAACCCAAACAGTCCAACCTAAAACATATTTCTATTTTTAAACATTCTGTGGGAAAACTGTTAAAAGATTTATACAACCTCCCTCAAGCCTTTGGACTAACCAATTTGTCCTTGACAATTTTTTCTCTACCCAGTCTTTTATTCTTCAGGAAAATTGAACGGGCTTCTGAAGTTAATGGGAACTTTTTGTGTTCGCCTGAAATCAGGATCTACTATTGAAATGCAAATCCTGGAATGGTAAAGTGTTATCTATAATGCAGCTCCTCCTCTCTGTTATAAGAAAAAAACTGCTGCATTTCCTTTATCCAAGAGCCCGTATAGAGTCCTTAAGTGGGTTCCCTATCGGTAGGAGAAAATAACAGAGGCCAACCAGAGTACATGGAGAAGCAAAGCAGCTAGTAAGCCCGATCTTTATTAAAACTGTTTCAACAGGGTCCCCACTCACCACATGCAGGAGAAAGGAGAGAACCCAGAACAATGGTGTAGTGCAAGCCCTTATATAGACTTTTGAAATTGCCCACCCTGTAGCCCAAGACCACCCCCCTAAACATCATACATACACCACAGAAGGAGGCGGTCTACAGCAGAAATTCTGTCTGGCAGGAAACCTGATAATGGTCACTGATTGCTTTACCTGGGCAGCCTGGCCATTCTTTTGTGATGGTGAATACTTTAGTTCCTGAATCCAGGTCGTAGGCTTGCCCTATTCATACACAAATATGCCCTTAAGACAGGATTTGTAAGCAAAGAGACAATGGGGAGTCTTTCCCCATTTTGAGGTCCATTGCTCTCCTGTACAAAATGTTGGTGCTGACCTTTAAAGCCCTAAACGGCCTCGGTCCAGTATACCTAAAGGAGCGTCTCCACCCCCATCGCTCTACCCGGACACTGAGGTCCAGCACCAAGGGCCTTCTGGCGGTTCCCTCACTGTGAGAAGCCAAGTTACAGGGAACTAGGCAGAGGGCCTTCTTGGTAGTAGCGCCCGCTCTGTGGAACGCCCTCCCACCAGATTTCAAAGAGAACAACAACTACCAGACTTTTAGAAGACATCTGAAGGCAGCCCTGTTTAGGGAAGCTTTTAATGTTTGATGGACTACTGTATTTTAATATTTTGTGGGAAGCTGGCCAGAGTGACCGGGGAAACCCAACCAGATGGGCGGGGTATAAATAATAAATTGTTGTTGTTGTTGCTGCTGCTGCTGCTGTTATTGACACATGGTTTATATACTTGTGTGTGTGTTTGCCTTGTAAATTTACGAACATTTAATTTACATATTTGAGACCTTAAATTCTTATAACATCTCTGAGGCGTGGCAGTACAACCAAAGCAAAATGCTGCATGGACACTAGTAAAAAGAGAAGCTGGTCTCTTTGTTAAAAGCTCTAGCCAGGTTTGCTTCGTTTTGTTATGATTTTATGGGTGCAGGACACTTCTAAATTCCTGGAACCAGTAAGTGTTAGAATTTAACCAAAAACTTCTAATTCTGGGAAATTGCCAGATCTGTGTGTATTATGCCAGTGCTTATTAAGCAAGGCCGTTGTGTATTGAGCTGTGTGCTAGACACTTCTAATCCTTTGCAATCAACAAGTGTTGAAGGTTATTTGAGCCTGGCTATTTTCCCAGTAGTGACGTATGGGAGTGAGAGCTGGACCATAAAGAAGGCTGATCGCCGAAGAATGGATGCTTTTGAATTATGGTGCTGGAGGAGACTCTTGAGAGTCCCATGGACTGCAAGAAGATCAAACCTATCCATTCTGAAGGAAATCAGCCCTGAGTGCTCACTGGAAGGACAGATCCTGAAGCTGAGGCTCCAAGACTTTGGCCACCTCAGGAGAAGAGAAGACTCCCTGGAAAAGACCCTGATGTTGGGAAAGATGGAGGGCACAAGGAGAAGGGGATGACAGAGGACAAGATGGTTGGATAGTGTTCTCGAAGCTACCAGCATGAGTTTGACCAAACCGCGAGAGGCAGTGGAAGACAGAAGTGCCTGGCGTGCTCTGGTCCATGGGGTCACGAAGAGTTGGACACGACTAAATGACTAAACAACAACAACAAATGAAGCCTTTGTGAGGTGATAGCCTGGGGGGGGGGCAGCTATGGGAAAATCAAGACCCTACTGGGGTGTCAGTGCTGTGAAGCCCTCCACTGTAGGCTCAGGTTTTATATGTGTGTAAATAAACCACATATCACAAAGACACTACAGTCTCTTCTGTGCCTCATTTTCCAAAAGGAAACAGGGCCCTTGGGTAAGTGCCTAGAACCGCCTGGAACCTTGCATCACTCAGAGATTGGGGGGTGACATGCAACTGTATTCATTTGCATTGCTAAAGAGTACAAATGACTGCTTGCCACAGAAACTACTAACTGGAGATGCTAGCGCTATAATTGCAGGAGAGTGCTCCCTTGTTGTTGTTGTTTTTAAAGGTGTGTGTGTGTGTGGGGGGGGTTGTATCTGCAGTTCTCAAGGTGTTCTTACCGCTACCCCCTACAAGCATGCTGTCACCTCCCTCATGTTTCTCAATTGCCTCATGTTGGCTCCATTTCTGTCTGCCCTCAGCACCTGAGTTTGCTATTACAAAGAGCGTTAGCTGTAATTGTCAGGGTTTTGCTGGAGGAGGCGGGGATAAGGTGCAAGAGGTGCGACGGAGCATCCTGTTCTGCAAAGAGTGCTGCAGTAATGACTCCCAGGAGAAGAATCACCCAGGATGTTTCTTGCATGAACCAGAGCTTGCAAAATAATAATAATAATAATAATAATAATAATAATAATAATAATAATAATAATTTGTACACCATCCCTCATCTGAAGATCTCGGGGTGGTTCAGACCATAAAAATACAAGCTAAAAAGCGAAAGCTGATTGCCTCCACTGGAAAGTGTTACATCTGAAGCGACAGAAGATGATCTGGAAGTTCTGTCTACAGAGAGAGAGAGAGATCTGAAAGCACATTTAGATTTGCAGGTCATCACTTGGTGACATGGCGACCAAGTGGTGAACAAGTACAGTGGTACCTTGGGTTACATACGCTTCAGGTTACAGACTCCGCTAACCCAGAAATATTACCTCGGGTTAAGAACTTTGCTTCAGGATGAGAAGAGAAATCGTGCAGCAGCGGCGTGGCGGCAGCAGGAGGCCCCATTAGCTAAAGTGGTGCTTCAGGTTAAGAAGAGTTTCAGGTTAAGAACGGACCTCTGGAACGAATTAAGTTCTTAACCCGAGGTACCACTGTACAAGTGATTCAGCCTGTTGAATATATGCACTGCACACACCTTACGGACCCTCCAAGTGTCCCTATTTTCCAGGGACGTCTCTAATTTGGAGAAGCCGTCACGGTTTCTGATTTGAACCCAGAATGTCCCACTTTTCCTTAGGATCTCCCTATTTTCACTGGTGAAATTTTGGAGGGTATGGAGTTATCCAACCCTAAAGCCTTCTGAAGGCAATCCTGTACAGTATAGGGAAGTTTTATTAAAATTTAAAGTTTATTATGTTTTTATATATGTTGGGAGAGACTGGGGCAACCCGGTCAGATGTGTGGGGTATAAATAGTAACATTTTCATTATGGAATGGGACATCCCTATTTTCATCAGAGAAATGTTGGAGGGTATGACCTCACATCTTCTGTGCCTTACTGTCCTGCAATCATTTCACCCTTCTGTTTGTTAAGTTCCAGGGCTATTTCATATATCATTTCTTTCCTCCATGGGGATAATCTCCATGTTGGAATCTCTGGCTGCATAATCACACAATACCTTTTAAAAAGCATTCAGAGCACATTTTCCCCCCTCAAAGAATTCTGGGCACTGTAGTTTACCCATACGCTCCAATATTTCTCCAGTGAAAATAGGGACATCCTATTTCATCATCATCATTTTATTATTTATACCCCACCCATCTGACTCGGTTTCCCCAATCACTTTGGGCGGCTTCCAACACACATAAAAACATGATTAAAAAAATTAAACATCAACAAAACTTCCCTATACAGAAGTTATTTCCTTGGCTAGGGCGGTTGCATAACTCCATCCCCTCCAATATTTATCCGATGAAAATTGGGATGTCCTAAGGATCTGCTAGCTCCAAGCTAACGAGCTGATGGAAGTGTCAGAGGAGGGTAAGCGGGGCCTATTCCTCAGCCTCTGTGGGCCTGAGGTGTTTAAGACGGCCCGAGCATTGGTTGCGCCTCTAGCAGTCCAGGCAGCGCCATGGGACACGATTCAAGAGAAGCTCCACAACCATTATGCGCCAAAGCCGTCCAAGATTGCTGCCCGCCATGCATTCTGCCACCACAACCAGACAGAGGGGGAGTCAATTAACAACTACACCGCCACCCTCCGACAGGCTACAATGCACTGTGAGTTCTGAGGCTTAGATGATGCCCTGATGGATCAAATCGTCTGCGGAGTCTGGGACATCATCTGCCATGGCGTCTCCTTGCCAAGCCAGACCTCACACTGCAGAAAGCCATTGAGGAGGCCGTGGCCTTGGAAGCTGCTGAACGCTCCACCCAGGAGATCCACAAGGCCAGCAGTCCGCGTCTTGCTAGGAAGCCAGTTCTAGTGCATCACGAAGAGGCCAGCAGTGACGAGGCTAGGGGAGTTGCATAACTCCATCCCCTCCAATATTTCTCCGATGAAAATTGGGATGTCTTAAGGAAAAACGGGACATTCTGGGATCAAATCAGGAACTGGGATGGCTTCTGTAAATCCAGGGCTGTCCCTGGAAAGTAGGGACACTGGGAAGGTCTGGTTTACCCCTCACTGAATTACGATTCTTAGCAACCCTTAACAAACTACAGTGCCTTTGCCTTCACAGCCCTACCTTCCCTAAAGGATATTCCCATCGCACCTGAAAAGCAAGAGATCTTTATGATTATTGGCATCCCACAGCCCTAGTCTCTTAAGTAGCTCATATACAAACGTGCAAATAGGCCACTCCATATCAATATATTCCCCAAACTCGATATTCGGGCCTATTCACAAGGGAGGGAAAACCTCAAAACCACATGTGGAACCCAGCCAATTTGTGGTTAGCCAGCTCATCTCTGTCTTTAAGCTGGATTCATTAGCAAAGTGGATAATAAATAATAAATATCTCCCTGTCCATTTCCCTCCCCTTTTCCAGATATTAAAGTGTGGTTCTAATGTTCAAAGTGACTGTTAAAATAGCATTATGGGGTTTCATTGCCATTGCTTATTAAACAATTCCGTGTCCCTCTAGACATTTTTCAGGTATGGAATTGCTGGAAGCTATTCTGTAGTTCTCTTCGGTACTATTTAATTGAATGTTATTTCTGCGAAGCTGCATGTTCCCTGGGTTTGTGGAAGAGTCTCAAGATTCACATTTCATATCTCTCCCCAGTGCCCACCAATTTGGGACCAAGGGCTGGCAAGTGAGATGTTGAAAAATGAAGAATTTCCCTCCACTGTCATATATTGTATACTGCTATAAAAAGGGGTCATGCAACCCCCCACAAAGGACAAAAGGGGCACAAATTTGCAAATGTTAATGTATATATGTAGGTGCACATTTAGAGGGAAATGTTTCCAAATTGTTTAGGGCTTTGTACTATAACTAAACCTTTGTGGTATAATTATATGCTGCCAGCTTATCATGGTGTCAACCAGTGTTTCCCAAACTTGGGTCTCCAGCTGTTTCTGGACTACAATTCCCATCATCCCTGACTGCTACTCTTGCTAGCAAGGAATGATAAGCGTCGTAGTCCAAAAACAGCGGAAGACCAAGCTAGGGAAGCATTGGTCTAAACTAAGGCATAGCATTATTCGCTGTGTACATACCATACACAGCGGGTGGCGGGTGTGCCGCGGGACGGCAGTGGCGCTGTGGGTTATACCACAGAGCCTAGGACTTGCCAATCAGAAGGTCGGCGGTTCAAATCCCCGTGATGGAGTGAGCTCCCCTTGCTTGGTCCCTGCTCCTGCCAACCTAGCAGTTCGAAAGCACGTCAAAGTGCAAGTAGATAAATAGGGACCACTCCAGCGGGAAGCTAAGCGGGATTTCTGTGCGCTGCTCTGGTTCGCCAGAAGCGGCTTAGTCATGCTGGCCACATGACCCAGAAGCTGTACGCTGGCTCCCCTGGCCAATAAAGCGAGATGAGCACTGCAACCCCAGAGTCGGCCACGACTGGACCTAATGGTCCCTTTACCTAGCTGTTCTTTCTAACCCCCGCTTTTTTTGAATTGCAGCGATTGTGCACTCACCTCTACAGAGCCAGTGTACAGTGGTGCCTCGCAAGACGAAAAGAATCCGTTCCGCGATTCTCTTCGTCTAGCGGTTTTTTCGTCTAGCGAAGCAAGCCCATTGACAGCTTAGCGGATTAGCGCTACAGCTGTCAAGCGGCTTCCAGCGATCAGCTGTTAAGCGGCTTATCAGCGGAACAGCTGATAAGCGGCTTAGCGGCTTAGGAAAAGGGAAAAAAAGCGAAAGAAACCCGCGGGGGGACGCAAGATTTTTTTCGTCTTGCGAAGCAACCCCATAGGGGAATTCGTTTTACGAAGCGCCTCCAAAATGGAAAACCCTTTCGTCTAGCGGGTTTTTCGTCTTGCGAGGCGTTCGTCTTGCGGGGCACCACTGTATTAACAGAAATGGCCCTTTCAGGGCTTATCCCTTGAAAGACCTACATTGGCTCCCAGTACGTTTCCGAGCACAATTCAAAGTGTTGGTGCTGACCTTTAAAGCCCTAAACGGCCTCGGTCCAGTATACCTGAAGGAGCGTCTCCACCCCCATCATTCTGCCCGGACGCTGAGGTCCAGCGCCGAGGGCCTTCTGGCGTTTTCCTCATAGCGAGAAGCAAAGCTACAGGGAACCAGGCAGAGGGCCTTCTCGGTAGTGGCGCCCGCCCTGTGGAACGCCCTTCCAGCAGATGTCAAAGCGATAAACAACTACCTGACATTCAAAAGACATCTTAAGGCAGCCCTGTTCAGGGAAGTTTTTAACGTGTGATATTTTACAGTATTTTTGGTTTCTATGGAAGCCGCCCAGAGTGGCTGGGGAGGCCCAGCCAGATGGGCGGGGTATAAATAATAAATTATTATTATTATTATCCAATCCACAAACCTGAGGTGATGAGAAGAAACGTTAGGCTTGCCTTAGGATTCTGTTCTTCTCTGAACCTCCTTGTAGTTCCCAGAATGTCCTACACCAGTGTTTCCCAAACTTGGGTCTCCAGCTGTTTTTGGACTACAATTCCCATCATCCCTAGCTAGCAAGACCAGTGGTCAGGGATGATGGGAATTGTAGTCCGGAAACAGTTGGAAACCCAAGTTTGGGACACACTGCCCTAAACCCTTCCAAGGAGGGTCCATTTCCATTTGAAACTGCTTACTCAAACACAGGACTTTTCAGTGGAGACAGTTCATACATTCAGCTGGCTATTATCAACTATAGAAGAATTGTGTGGTGACTTCTCAAAAAACAAACTGTAAGTAAAGGAAGGAGAAAGCAATCACTTTTTAAAAAGAAAGAAAGATCCAAAGGTTGTTTTATGTTCAGTGGCATTTGGGAACTAATAATGTCAAATGCTTTGCCTAGCTTTCTGCTTTACAAAACTAGAAAGTCAGAATGATTCCAGCTTGCCGTATCCGAGCAAAGAAGAATGTGTTATTCTGACCGTATATCGCTTGTGACTCCTGCTGTAAATTCACTGTAGGACTGAATTATCCAAACAAGTGGATTCCCAAAGAAGCAAGAGATACAGGAAAGTGGGAGAGGCGCACATATGTGACTCAAAACGTTCTGTCACAATATACGATCAACAATAAAAGGCATTCATTCGGAACATTTTTCTAAAAAAGAAATCGTATTGACTGAGCAATTGCAGAAATACAAAGTGACTCAGTTTGGGTGCACTGCCAGATTGCTGTGTAGGCCGACTCGAGATGTACAATTCACCAGGGATCAGGCTTAAAGCAGAAAGAAGGGATTGAAACAGGGCCATCTGCTTGAATTGAAGTCACTCGGAATGTAAAGCCCAAGCAATTTAAACCTGGACAATTTAAACCTTTGGGGTGTTATTTGTGTGTGTTTTCATCACCATCACCACTGCAAACATCCTTTATTATTTATAGTGTGCATGGTGTATAATAGACTTTTTATAAGCAAGAAATACAGGTCTCTACTTACCAGAAGCTTCCCATCTATGACAGGGTAGCCATCCCCCCTTTTTTGAGCAAGGGAGTTGTGTGCATTTGACATAGTGACTTGGTATGCAAAAAAACCCTATGAGTTAATCAGAGCCCCTGAGGAATAATCACACATTGCAGTGGCAAGGACTTTCCTTGATCTCAACGCTCATGCATTATGTCGAGATGCATTTTGCTGAGAAAAGCAGTGGATTTGATGTGTACATATATCACTCACAACTGGCTTGAGGCATGAGTCTGTTGTATTTGGGTGCCCAAGGGGGAAAGGGCTAGGTAATGGAGGAACTCTTTCAGCACCATGTTGGGAGTCTTTTAAGGCTGTGAATAGCTTCTGGGCTTAAACTGGCTAACAATGGCCCCTTACCGTCCTTCCTGGTGAGCAGTGGTTGCCATCTTTGTGGTGAGCGCCATCTTTGCTAGCCTCCTCGTTCCCCTGAGCTGCTGCAAAGGCTTACAGGTTCTGCCAGCCCCATCTAATCCATCCCAGACACTCTGGTAGGGGCAGGTTATTTTTTCGGGCTGCCGGCAGCAGCCTGTTTCAAGCAAGTCATTTTCACGGGGCTCTGGCAGACGTCTGTTAGAATTCCTTCTCCATGATTGCAGTCATGGGATTTTTGTCTATCACATGATGATGTATGTTTTGACTCCACAGAGTGGGAAGTGACAGAAACAGGATGCTTTTGTTACTGTGTTCCGTGAAGTGGGACTATTGTCCTTTGTTCTTTTCCTCCTTGCTGTCTGATGCTAGAGAGAGAGGGAGCCGTGTTGCAGTGCTCCGTGTGTGTTTATATGTAAATAAAGTAGATTAGCCAAAATGCTGAGTTGCTGAGGTCTGTCACGCGCATGATGCGCAAACTCTGTGGATCCCTAAGTGTGCCGGTGTCGGTTGGCATCAGTCGCTGAGATGTTTGAGCTGAAGAAAGCTTTTGAAGCTCCCTAACGAAAGACCTAGGTTCCTGCCAACCTAGCTGTTCGAAAGCACATCAAAGTGTAAGTAGATAAATAGGTACCGCTCCAGCAGGAAGCTAAACAGCATTTCCATGTGCTTCTCTGGTTTGCCAGAAGCAGCTTAGTCATACTGGCCACATGACTCGGAAGCTGTACGCTGGCTCCCTTAGCCAATAAAGCGAGATGAGCGCCGCAACCGCAGTTGGTCATGAGTGGACCTTTACCTTTAGCGAAAGACTAGGAGGGAGAGAACATGCCAATCGGGCATGTGTCTCTACCAGGGTCCTACTTGAGTGTAGGCTGAACTCCCGACAAAGTCGCTATCAGGATTCGCAAACTTCAACATCATCAGGACCAGGGGCCAGTTTGTCTCCTCCTAGCTCACCCAGACACTCCAATAGGAACAGATCACCATCCAGGGCAGCCATGTGACTATCCTTTCTCCAACATCTTCTAGACATCGGGCGAGTCCTTATCATTCCACTTTGCCGGTACGTTCTGCTAGCAGATTGCCCTACTCATCCACATCCAGGCATAGTTGCGATCCGACACTTAAGACAACTTGTGGATGAGTCCCTGAACTTCTTTCCCCCATGGCATCACTGAGTAGCATTTATATAATACAATAGTTTTCAAAAGGTGTTCTGGGGCAATCTGAGAGGATGCTCAGGGAGAAAATCAATAATGGTGGTCAACCTTCCTTGAAAGACTACTTCTCTTTCTTTGCCAAGCTTCTCCAGCACGTGCAGCTTCAAGGAATTGTTGTCCCAAAGGAATGTTCAGCATCCTGAGCGAATCAAGTGTGAACTCTTGAACAGTTCCCTGAATCCTCAGCAAAACACAGGGGTTTCTTGTCAGAGTGTCAGCAAGGAAAGAAAACAGAGGAAGGCCTAAGATCCACATTATCTTTTTATTGATTGGTTGGTTGGTAGCATTTCTCATCCTGCGTTTTTTGGTCGCAAAGGACCCTCAGACTGGTTTACCTGGTGTGGGTGTGGGGATGTCATCACCTGATGCACGTCCCCTGTGCCAAAATCCTGGTCCATCTGGCATGCAGGCTGAGACCCTACCTGCCCATAGAATGTCTTGCCAGAGTGGTGCATGCTCTAGTTATCTCCCGCTTGAACTATTGCAAGGTGACTCGGAAACTGCAATTAATCCAGAATGCGGCAGCTAGAATGGTGACTGGGAGTGGCTGCTGAGACCATATAACACTGGTTCTGAGAGATCTGCATTGGCTCCTGGTACATTTCCGAGCACAATTCACAGTGCTGGTGCTCACCTTTAAAGCCCTAAACGACCTCGGTCCTGTATACCTGAAGGAGCATCTCCACCCCTATTGTTCAACCCAGAAACTGAGGTCCAGCGCCAAGGCCCTTCTGGTGGTTCCCTCATTGCGAGAAGTGAGGTTACAGGGGACCAGGCAGAGGGCCTTCTTGGTAGTGGCACCTGCCCTGTGGAACATCCTCCCATCAGATGTCAAGGCAATAAGCAACTATCTGACTTTTAAAAGACGCCTGAAGGCAGCCCTGTTTAGGGAAGTTTTTAATGTTTAATGCTGTACTGTGTTTTTACTATTCGGTTGGGAGCTGCCCAGAATGGCTGGGGAAACCCAGCCAGATGGGTGGGGTATAAATATATTATTGTTGTTGTTGTTGCTGCTGCTGCTGCTGCTGCTGTTGTTGTTATGTGAAGCTGTCATCTGCACATGTGCAATGGCTGTCTCAAATGTACACACCTCATCTTAACTACGACTTACATTTTCAAATTGGTTGAAAGCTATTTTGACAGAAAATGCACAGAGCAGCAGCATTTCTCAATGAACTACAGGAGTTCTACGGATTGTGGCCAACATCATGTGAACTCAGCTTCAAACACCAGTGGGGGGAGTGCACTGGAGCTGTGGTAAATGGCAATTTGTACGCGGTTATAGTAATGCATTGGATGAAGCAGCAATCGAGCGAAACAATCAGGAGAAAAAGAGAAGCATTCATGATTATGGAGTTGGTCACCACTTTCAGCTGAAAATGAGCACAATCTCCCAGCATCACCATTACAAGCCATTACAATAGCAGGCAATGTGTCAGCCATGAGTTTCCATGGCAATATTGCAGCATCATTACACTAATGTGCAAGCTGCCAATCACATAACCTCCAGAACAGCATGCATAATATTAAGATGAACTTCCTTGTATATCGTTACAGATAGGTAGCCGTGTTGGTCTGCCATAGTCAAAACAAAAAAAATTC
>JAXCMG010008629.1:39819-56771 GCA_034642415.1 Podarcis siculus | reverse complement strand
TTTTTTTCCTTGTATATGTGATGACAAGTCTCTCTCTCTCTAGATACGTAGATCGCTGGTCATACATGTGCATGATGCTTTACAAAGAATGAGTGGCCAGTCCCTGCCCCAATGGACTTACAAGATAGAAATAAACACCAGGGAGGCAATGGAGGAAGAGAAGGCAGTGGTGAATAAGGGAAGAACACACAATTATTTCAGTTAAATGTGCTTTGGCTTCATTACAGCAGAGTGTTGAGACTAGTGGGGCTGTTGTGGTTTGAGGGAGATGTGTAAAAAGTAATAGAGTTGGGCTCCAGAATGTGCTTAAATTATATATAATGTGAGTTGCGCTCCTACTCTGCACAACAACAAGCCATTTTGCACCTTTTCCATGACCCAAGGAGAACGTGGATACAATCTCTTCAGGAAGAGGGAATTTTGCAGATGTCAGGAGCTGGAGTCAAGCGTAAGTCAAGGCAAAACACGGTGTCAAGGCAATTACCGTATTTTTTTGCTCTATAAGACACACTTTTTCCCTCCTAAAAAGTAAGGGGAAATGTGTGTGCGTCTTATGGAGCGAATGCAGGCTGCACAGCTATCCCTGAAGCCAAAACAGCAAGAGGGATTGCTGCGCAATAATCCCTCTTGCTGTTCTGGCTTCAGGGATAGCCACGCGAAGCCTCTTCAACATTGGATTCAGAATATTTTTTTTCTTGTTTTCCTCCTCTAAAAACGACAAACTGGACTAAAATGGCTGCATGACTCAGCTCTTTTATGGAGTCAGCCAGGGCCAAGTCCATCTCCCAGGATGCTCCAGACCAGTGGAATGGGAAGTTACATTGACTGGATGTCCCCCTGCCTATGCCCACTCTAGGGAAATAAGGAATGTTGCATTTGACTGCACCAATGGATTACATCCCACAGAGCAGAGTCACAACAACATCCAAGTGACCCCCATGAGCATTTCAGTTTCAAATATTTTGATTCTTTCTATGCTTAGTTAAATATTTTTATTTATGTACTTGACTCAGGGGGGCAGCTGCCCCCTGGTTATGCACGTGTTCCCTGCCCCACCCCCAATTGTGCTTTCCCATCCCACTCACCTTGTACAGATTCGGCATGATCTGAGGCCAACCCTTTGCCTATCCTTTGTTTAAAGAAGAGAGGTGGGGGAAAAATACCTCAGGCTTTTGACATGTATGTCGACTCCTTTCCTCTCTTCTTTGTGAAGGGAGAGGAGCATTTTGATATTGTGTATAATGCATGTTAGGGGCTGTCAATAATTCAGAGGCCCTGTTCTCGGTGTTGTTGGCTCCCGTCTTCAAGTGAGTCACCCCAGGAGTGGCGCAGAGTTAGACATCTGGTTCCATTAGTGACCTTGAAAGAAAGAAAGAAAGCTGCTGATGGTAGGGGGTGGCTGGGAGGGTGGGATAGTCACTGAGCTTTGCAGATCTACGTTCGGTCAGTTCTCCTCATGCCCTGAGCAGTTGTAACAGGGCATCTAGACAACATCGCTCAGAAGCACAACTCCAACAGGAAACAGCGCGAATGCAGGAGGAACGGCTGAATACAGGATAGAGGAATAAGCAGGGAGGGACAACTGTGAGGGAGGACTGGGAAGCAAGAGGGAGAGAGGGGTGCTAAACCCCTTCCGCCACTTCTCACCTTCAGGTGACATTTACAAAAAAAAAAAGGGGGGTAAAGGTAAAGGACGCCTGGACGGTTAAGTCCAGTCAAAGGTGACGATGGGGTTGTGGCGCTTAGCTCGCTTTCAGGCCGAAGGAGCTGGCGTTTGTCCACAGGCAGTTTTCCGGGTCATGTGGCCAACATGACTAAACCGCTACTGGCTCATGGAGGACCGTGACAGAAGCCAGAGTGCATGGAAATGCCATTACCTTCCCGCCACAGTGGTACCTATCTATCTACTTGCACCGGTATGCTTTTGGACTGCTAGGTTGGCAGGAGCTGGGACAGAGCAACAGGAGCTCACCCCGTCGTGGGGATTCGAACCGCAACCTTCCGATCAGCAAGCCCAAGAGGCTCAGTGGTTTAGACCACAGCGCCGTTCACTTCTCACTTTCAGATGACATTCACCAACACCATACTGGCCTCTGCCTTTCCTGGGTTTATCTCCGGTTTCACAGCCCAGCCGGGGCAGGCTGGTGATGGAAGGCCATTAACAATGATCTGCAGGGCACCTGTAGAATCAGTGGGCGGTGCAGGATTAAGCACATACACTATGCCTTGCTGCCTGGCAACCCATTTGCAGCTACTTTACGAGCATTTGGAAGGAAATAGCTATGGGGTTCCTGTCGGTATTTACCTGGTAACATTGAAGAACACAAAGCTGGACTTGGCCTGGGCATTGGGAAGACCATACCTGCCTGAAGTACTTAATTTGGGGTCAACTGGGAGAGAGGGAGCTCTTGACCTACATCAAAGAGTAGCTCCCCCCCCCAGATTGCACTTGGGGTCTGCTGTGGTCCTAGCCGCCGCCCAAGCATCCAGACAGGAATACAGTATCTTCCCTGAATCCCTTTAATAGGATACCTGTCAGGGACTGAGTAGATTAATGTTGGAGGCCACCTCCCCAGGAGCCTTCCAGAGAGGAAGAAGGGGCAGATAGTCTAGATCTACAGGAGTGGTTTGGCACAGGTCACACCCAGGAAGAGGAAGAGGAAGAAGGAAGAAAAGGAGGAGGAAGAAGAAGGAGAAGAAGGAGAAGGCGGCGACGGAGGAGGAGGAGAATGAGAAGAAGAAGGAGGAGGAGAAGGAGAAGGAGAGTAAGAATGAGGAGGAGGAGGAGAAGAAGGAGAAGAAGGAGAAGAAGAAGTAGAAGGAGGAGGAGGAGGAGGAGAAGAAGAAGCTGAAGAAGAAGAAGAAGGAGAAGTAGAAGAAGAAGAAGAAGAAGAAGAAGAAGGAGAAGGAGAAGAAGGAGGAGGAGGAGGAGAAGTAGAAGGAGGAGGAGGAGGAGAAGAAGAAGTTGAGAAATAATGGGAGATGAGGAGCAGGAACCAGGTAGCATTGAACTGGCAGAGCCTGAGCAGCAGCTGACGGACACGCTGTTGCTGGAGAATATCCCAGAACCCATTCCCTTCCCCAAAACCAGGTGCTCATTGAGAATAGCAGAACAGCAAGCTCAAAGGCAGAGGGCACTTAGCAGCCGCCTAGCAAAAAGGAGAAGTCTAAGGAACAGGGAAGTAACAGAGAAGGGGTGGAGCAATGTCAGAGAATGAACGGTGCGGATGGAATTTTGTCCCGGCAATTGTAATTATAAAAGCACCGAAAAGCTCGCTTTTTCTCTGTCTCTCTGCTTTACTGGGCAGGCAGCCAGTAGCTACCGGCAGTACCCTGAAAATACCCCATTTTCTGGAGGGGCGGGCAGAGGCTGCAACCTCCCTTCTGCCAAAGACTAAGCCTACCCAATGCCTAAACCTCCAAAGTTGTGGCGATTGCTATGAGGATGGTGACGATCAGGTGGCAGAGCCAATTTGCCAGATGGTTAATTCCAACCTGGCCCCAAATATGGCGACCAACCATGTCTATAGCAAAGTTGAACAAAGCAGCAGACATAAGACTTATGGGGAGGGAAGATGGGTGGATAGCTTTTGGGGTGGGTGATCCAGCAACGAAGGGACTGCTAAGGTCAGCCATGGGCCTCTTTAAAGACCTAGGGCATGGACCCAAGTGAAGCTATCAGGCTCAGCTAGGTCTGCTCAATTACACTGAGTGCAAATACTGTATCAGGTTAATAACCTTTTGCCACTAAGTGACCTGTCCCATGCCCACTTGAAACTGGCCAATTCTGCAAGCAGGCTGCAAGACCAGTCCAGGGATGTCCTTTGCCAAACAGGAAGTAGCCTAGAGGCAGGGCCTCTGTCACCGGATCACGACGGGGAGGAGCGCCAGCCCACAACAGCACCCACCTAAGAGGGTGAGTAGACGTCTCTGCTTCTACTGCCTCATTCTGGCTAATATGCTTGGACTCATGGCTTTGGTGCAGACTGTTGAACTACATTCCATCCCTGTCAAGATGCTGTCAGCCTCTTCCGGCTGGTTGCCCAGGAAATTATAAAGACAAGGAAAGGTTTCATACTGTCCCTTTTGATTTCAGTCTTCACAGAGAGAGGCTATAGAACCCAGCCTCTTGCATAATGTCGTTGTCCCAAGTGAAATTCCACACCCTGTCTCTCCCATCACCTTACAGTGGTACCTCGGGTTAAGTACTTAATTTGTTCCGGAGGTCCGTACTTAACCTGAAACTGTTCTTAACCTGAAGCACCACTTTAGCTAATGGGGCCTCCTGCTGCTGCCACGCCGCCGGAGCACGATTTCTGTTCTCATCCTGAAGCAAAGTACTTAACCTGAAGCACTATTTCTGGGTTAGCGGAGTCTGTAACCTGAAGCGTATGTAACCTGAAGCATATGTAACCTGAGGTACCACTGTATTTGTGACTTCTATGGGTGCTGCTACATGCCTTCTGTCTTTGAGCTCTTTGCTCTCCTACTTTCAAGGCTCGCCAGGTCCTGGGAGATGGAGGGTCTGGAATGCTTTCTACAATGACAACGTGCCAGCCAGCTGTTGCTCTGTCTGTCCCATGATTTCCCAACTTTCCCCCTCATCTGCCTCTGAGCTGCGACCACCCTCAAACCCCTACTGTCTTCCTCTTCATCCATCTGAAAAGGTCTCCATCATTCCCCCTCTGCCCAGTCCCTGAGAATCCTCGCTTCTTCTGTTCCTCAAACTATGCAAACTCAATTTTCTTCCAAAGATTTGGGGGTAAACTGAAGCCAATCTTACCGGTGATATATCAGCATCCATTAACTTTCCATTCTGCATCGTGGGTGACTTCAAATCTCACCCTGGCTCTGTAGTGTGGGTTTTGCCGCTAAGACAATATTGGAAGTGCAAGAAAGTATTCAATTACATGGAGTGCAAATACTGTATCCGCTTGATAATCCTTCGCCACGGAGTAATTTCCCTCCTCAATTGTTTATGAAGGGATTAATGGAAAATTAAAGACCCTGAAATGAATAATACCCTCGCTATTTAACTTCCAGGTTGCTGAAGGCAGTTTGATGATCTCCTGCAGGAGCAGGGCATGCAGCGTGCATGCCTGGCCAAATTACAGTTACAAACATAATTGGATTTTAGTAGGCCAGATTCATTCCAAATAGGGCCATCCCAGTACATGCTTGGTTATTCATTGCCACATCCTGTTTTGCCTCCTGCACTGATGTGAGTGAAGGGACGTCACCCGGTTAAGAACACAACTAGACCTGTATGCAAAAATAAAATCCTGAACCAAGCTTGGGTTAGCTTTGAGGAGAACTGGCTTCATATTTTTCCTGCATTCCTTTTCATTCACTCTTTATGTTTCCTTTCTGCCTGGAAGGCTAGTTCAGTAGCCTTCAAGCTTTCCAGAACCACGACCCACGTTTACAGCTCAGAACATAGGACCCATTTTTAATAATTTATTTTCTATGCTACTTTAGTATAACCTCCTGCTTGGTGCTAACCTTTAAAGCCCTAAACAGCCCAGGCCCTGTATACCCAAAGGAGCATCTCCACCCCCATCATTCAGCCTGGACACTGAGGTCCAGTTGTGAGGGCCTTCTGGCGGTTCTGTCGCTACAGGGAACCAGACAGGGCCTTCTCAGTAGTGGCACCTTCGTCCAAGGAGAAGCTCCTCCCCAGCCCCAAAGGGCGAAGACCCAGGCCAGGCATAGCCTGCCTTCCTGCAGCTCCAGAAGATGGCAGGAGCTCAGCAGGGAGACTGCCACCCCCTCAGAATTTTGTGCCCAGGGCCACTGCCCCCCTGGCAACGGGTCCAAATTCTGGAATTTGAAAGCATAACCCTAAAGCTGTCATTGCTTGGTAATGCACAGCAGGCAGCCCCTTGTGCTAAAATATCACAGAATGTAATAGCAGAACCTCAAAGAGTCCCTATTTTTCAGGGACAGTCTGAGATTTACAGAAGCCATCCTGGTTTCTCATTGGATCTTGGAACGCCCCTCATTTCCTTAGGACGTCACTGTTTTCATAGGGTAAATGTTGTAGCGTATGGTAGGACATTCCTATTTTCATCAGAGAAACGTTGGAGGGTATGGAGTTATGCAACTCCCCTAGCCAAGGAGATAAATAACTGTACAGTCTTTAGAAGACATCTGAAGGCGGCCTTGTATAGGAAAGTTCGTTTTAATGTTTAATGTTTTATATATGTTGGAAGTCACCCAGAGTGGCTGGGGCAACCCAGTCAGATGAGCTGGATATAAGGAATAAAATTATTATTATTATTATTATTATTATTATTATTATTATTATTATTACTACGATTACTATTACTGATGCCCCTATTTTCAGCAGAAAAATGCTGAAAGGTATGTAATAGCCACCTCTTGTTCTATCAAGAGGACCACAGCCTTAATTAGCAATATTATTGTCCTAGAAATATATATTAAAAAGAAATGAAAATTGTCCAGTAGCACCTGAGAGACCAACTAAGTTTGTTCTTGGTATAAGCTTTCGTGTACATGCACACTTCTTCAGATACCTCTTAGATTAGTTATGGAAACTAGAGAAGAAAACAGGGATAGGAAGCTGAGTTCCCACTGATATGTACAGGTTGCCCACAGACACCTGGTTGTTCACTGTGAGAAAAGGATGCTGAACTCGATGTGCCATGGTCATGATCCAGCCGTGCTCTTCTTATGTTCTTAATAATAATGATTTTACTATTTTTATTCTGCCCATCTGACTGGGTTGCCCCAGCCAGTCTGGGCAGCCCAACAAAATATCTAAAATGCAATAAAACTGCAAACATTAAAAACCTTCCCTGTACAGGACTGTCTTCAGATGTCTTCTGAAAGTCATATTGTTGTTGTTGTTTAGTCGTTTAGTTGTGTCCGACTCTTCGAGACCCCATGGACCAGAGCACGCCAGGCACTCCTGTCTTCCACTGCCTCCCACAGTTTGGTCAAACTCATGCTGGTAGCTTTGAGAACACTGTCCAACCATCTTGTCCTCTGTCATCCCCTTCTCCTTGTGCCCTCCATCTTTCCCAACATCAGGGTCTTTTCCAGGGAGTTTTCTCTTCTCACGAGGTGGCCAAAGTATTGGAGCCTCAGCTTCAGGATCTGTCCTTCCAGTGAGCACTCAGGGCTGATTTCCTTAAGAATGGATAGGTTTGATCTTCTTGCAGTCCATGGGACTCTCAAGAGTCTCCTCCAGCACCATAATTCAAAAGCATCAATTCTTCAGTGATCAGCCTTCTTTATGGTCCAGCTCTCACTTCCATACATCATTACTGGAAAAACCATAGCTTTAACTCTACGGACCTTTGTTGGCAAGGTGATGTCTCTGCTCTTTAAGATGCTGTCATATAGCTGTTTATATGTTTGACATCAGCATGCTTGGAGAAACCAAAACCAGCACAATCACTTTTGTGACTTTGTGATTTGTCCCCACAAAACACTTCATCACAGTTTCTTCCTATCTATTCAAAGGGCCTTTCCTGCACGATACCAAATGTAAGAATTCACTGATAAATGTATCTATGTACTGGCTCACTGGAAAACTTCAGAAATTCATATAGACATGTGAGCTCAGCTACTCAGCAGCCCCTCTGCCTGAATGCTAATCTCTGGCATCCTGATACCTGAGTGCCAGACAGGTAGCCATTCCAGAAATAACAAACCCAGATGAAGACAAAAGGGTGTGATTAACTTGGCTGGGAAACAGGGAAATGTAAATATCTTTTTTGTTACACTTGATGGGTGTTTGGTGGAGGGCAAGGAGAACCAGGGGCAGGGTCCTGGATGCTCAGATTACTGCCACCTGACCTCACATTTCATGATGTAACCATGATGTATGAGTGATGTACGGTAGTTTTTTTGGGGTGTGTGTGTAACATGCGGATTATCAGCTAATAAAAGTTTGAGTTCTCTTTTGTATGGGGCTTCCATCTTGTTCCACCTTGTGGCAGGTGGGAGTCCTGTCGCGAAAGTCTTCAATAAAGACCAAGCCTACTGGCTGCTGTTTTGCTCTGGTATTCCTGGCTGGTGTCCTTGTTTTTGTCCAAGGGAGCCCTCAGATTTCTCCGTTAACAAAATTAAGCCCTCCCACAAAGAGAGAGGGAGAGAGAGAGAGAGATCCATTTTGATTTGAAAAGCATTGCACAGAAGAGTTATGGTTCACATAACAAAATCAGAGGCAGAGTCGTATGCCTGAGGGATTAAGTACGGGTGCCAGGCTGAGCTTCCTAAAATAAGTGACTCCATTTTTTTGTGTGACCTTCTGTGAGGATAATAAAGCCATTTACACACAGTCTATATTCACTGTCCCTTATACTGATTATTCTTTCAATACAGAACTAATCTTCAAGGCCACAAACAGCGGCTGCCATTCTTCAAAGAAGAGATAGCATGAGGTTCTCAAAGGACAAGAGGGCACTTTAGGCTCACGTAACCTTCAACATTTATTCGATGAAAATAGGGATGTCCAGTGCTATTTTTCTAGAAAATGAGGTGCCGAGACGCACCATGAACACCTCCCTCATTCTCTTAGAACAGCAATGGTGCTCACATGAGAGGTGCTGGATCTGAGTCTGGTGAGTTCCAGCTGAAAAAAGCCCTGGGCACGTCTCCTCCAACATTTCTCTGATGACAATAGGAATATCCTACCATACTCCCAACATTTCTCTGATGAAAATAGGGACATCCTAACAAAAAGTGGGACTCTCCAGTATCAAATCAGAAACCGGGATAACTTCTGTAAATCCAGGACTGTCCCTGGAAAATAGACATGCTTGGAGCGTGTCCCTAAAGGCTCATTCTGGGTGACCTCAGTGGTTGTACTATCGACAGACTTACCTAGCTAACTCTATCCCTATGGAAAAGCACAGGCAAAATATTTCCCTGTATCATTTAGAAGACAGTGACATGATATCCCAATGAAGGAAATACAGAGTATTGAGATAAAGTTGATAATAACATATACAGTGGTACCTCGGGTTAAAGACACTTCAGGTTACAGACTCCACTAACCCAGAAATAGTACCTCGGGTTAAGAACTTAGCTTCAGGATGAGAACAGAAATCGCGTGGCGGCAGCGGGATGCCCCATTAGCTAAAGCGGTACTTCAGGTTAAGAACAGTTTCAACTGTCGCAGGAACCCCCTGTACAAACTTCACACACACACACACACACACACACACACACACACACACACACTACATATGCTACTCTTCTGTTATAAATTCATAGAAAATCAGCCATACATCTGATCTGCACTGTTCCACTTTTATTTTACTCCATGAAGGAAGGACTACAAAATGCGGAAGGTTTGATACAGGCCAGCCATAATCCCTTGAGCATACCAGCACATACACAGGAGGCCCTGCCCAGTTGCTATGCCAACCCTGATGGTCCTAGACAGAAGACCATCAAGATCACAAAGAACTTGCATATGGGAGTGGATTCAGCACAGACTGGAACAAAGGACAATGATCAGCTCTTCCCTCTGTGGGCAGGAAACTGCAGGCTCTCCTTTGTCACCTGGAAAGTACTCATGGGGAGGGGGGAAAGGAAGAACCAGCCAGGTGACAGGACACTCAGGTTACCACCACAACTCCTCCCTCAACCCCTCCTTTTTGTGATGTAGTTGTGATGTAGTCTTAGGGGTGTAGTTTGGGGGATTAGTAACTAATAAAAGTTGGGGTCTTCTTTTGTTCTGGGCTTCCATTTTGCTTCATCTTGTTGCGGGTGGGGGTCCTGTCGCGACAGTATTCAATAAAGGCCAAGCCTACAGGCTGCTGTTTTGCTCCAAGTTATCCTGGTTGGTGTCTTTGTTTTTGTCCAAGGGAGCCCTCGGATTTCTCCGTTAACAGTTTGGCGACCGTGCTCAGGGACTCTTGGTTCTCCTGTGAAGGTGAGGGGGGAGATAGAGGGGATCAGGCGCACTTCTCCGCTAACACAGGTTAAGAACGGACCTCCAGAATGAATTAAGTTCTTAACCCGAGGTACCACTGTACCTCTCCAAAAAGAAAAGTGAACAGAGAATGATCTAGGTTCTTCTGGTATGGAATCAATGATACATTTATCAACATGCATGAAAGGCCGGCATTTCACTCATTGCACAGGAGTCAGCAGTTTGCCCAGTGTGAACCCAGATTTCCTTGGTGGAGGTTCAGTAAAAGCATGACTCTCAAAACGTTTCCAGGTGCCCAACAAATAGAGGAGACAGCCTGCATGAGACTGGTGTGCTTGCCTCTATGCTAATATGTTCCTGTGTGAACAGCAGAAAGCAATAGCTACTGCAGAACTGATTATCCTGCAAAATCTCACTTTCAGAATAGGGAATATGTGGATAAGGCCTTGTGAACAACTCTCCAAAGCCAAGGGGAAATTGAGCAAGGTTCTCCTTGCTTACAATTTCCCATGGATGTTAGGAAAAAAGAAAATTACCCCTAACGAGCAAATGTCACTGAAGTTGACAAATGTCTGTGAAGCAAATGTCTGTGAAGTTGGTCACAGAAGTTGACTTTTCTTGGTGTAGAGCAGGCATCTCCAAACTTGGCTCTCCAGAAGTTTTGGGACTACAATTCCCATCATCCCTGACCACCGGTTCTGTTAGGGATGAGGGGAGTTGTAGTCCTAAAACATCTGGAGGGCCAAGTTTGGGGATGCCTGGTGTAGAATTTGGGTGAGCTTGGTGAAGAAGTTTGGATTTCAAGAGGACTCTCTCTCCCACCAACCATGAAACTCTTCACCTGTTGAGATCTTCAGTGGGCCATCTTCCTACTGTATACACAACAATGAGGGGCCAAAAACAGCTGAAGAGAAGACAATTGTACCAAAAGATCTGGCAGATTTCAGCCTGCAACGCAGCACAGCTTGCACCCCAGAGCCAGAGGGGCTGCATCAAGAACTTCTGCCAGCTTCTTCACCTCTTCTTTAAAACAGTCAGCTCACACCTGGCTGAGTTCAGAAGGGTCCCCGTGCGAGGAAACCTCTGCACTCCGAGCGCCGCACCCGACGCTCATTGTGCTAGATAATATAAATAGTCATCAAAATGTTTCTGCAGAGTTGAACCATGGGTGAGCGGTTCGCATTGCGTTTCCTCAGGCAAAAGCACTCATGCTTACGGCATTAGTTAAAAATAATGAGAAATATGTTGGCAAACAGGGCAACTGTTAGGCAGAAATGTAGAAGGCGAGGAAAGAGCAGATGTCTCTGGCAGGACAAAAGAGAGAGAGACCTTAGACTCTTCCCCTGTGCCTTAATTTAGCAGTGTTCTTCAGAGACTGCCCAGAGAGGCAACAATTGATCCTTGTAAGGACCTATAAGTAGGCAGTCTGCGTATCTTTATTACTGTACGACTTGGCTTTACTTGGTTACACTTCTCTGTTTGCATACCCTTCCCCTGCTTGCACATCTCGTTTTTACTGCTATGATGATTTAACATTGAACACTCCCAAGTGTTTTACAAATGAGTATCTAGTGCCAGGTATTCATGTGTAAGGTAAAGGGACCCCTGACCATTAGGTCCAGTCGTGGCCGGCTCTGGGGTTGCGGCGTTCATCTCGCTTTATTGGCCGAGGGAGCCGGCGTACGGCTTCTGAGTCATGTGGCCAGCATGACTAAGCCGCTTCTGGCGAACCAGAGCAGTGCATGGAAATGCCGTTTACCTTCCCGTCAGAGCGGTACCTATTTATCTACTTGCACTTTGACGTGCTTTCGAACTGCTAGGTTGGCAGGAGCAGGGACCCAAGAACAGGAGCTCACCCCGTCCTGGGGATTCGAATTGCCGACCTTCTCATCAGCAAGTCCTAGGCTCTGTGGTCTAACCCACAGCACCACCTGCATTCAGGTGTGTCCTCACCTTAAATTACAGTGAGGGGATGGAGACAGAGGCTAGTTTGGGAGGCATGACTGAGTAGGAATGGAGGAGAAATTCAACTCGCTTCTCTTTTAAAGGTGAACCCAGTGGTGTAGCATGGAGGGGCCACAGGGGTGGTTGCCCCGGGTGCAAAACTGTTAAGAGCACAAAATTTCAACACCCAGTGCTGCATCAATACAGCTGTGCGCTCTGTTTAAAATGAACCAGGAAGTGACCTCTCCAGACAACAGAACGACTCTTCTTTTTTTATCTCTGCGGCTGTGATTTCCGGGGTGATGCAGATGCCATTAGGCAGTGGATTATCAAATGCATACTCCATCCCCTCCTTCTGTGCCACCCCGGGCACTGGCCACCCACGCTATGCCACTGGGTGAACCTGCCTGCTTCAGGAGCTGTGAGCCACGGGTTGGCGATTCCAACCTTCAGCCTACAGAGCAAGGCAGTTTCTTGCATTGGAGGTGCAGTTACTCAAGTGCAAAACACAAACAGGCTGCATCATTTGGGAAGGGCACAGGTATCCATCATTGAGCACTTGCAGTGTATCCAGAAGTGTGTCCAGGATAGAATACACCACCCCTTTTAAGCATTTTAAATGGAACATAGGAAACCATACCATTGGTCCACTTCCTTCAGACCAGGTCAGGTTATGGGGTGGCTAAATGCAAAAGGAGGCAGCGCTCGTGCACCTTTAATAGCTGTGCATAACAGAAGACTTCAACAGGTGACATCTGATGAAAATGTCTCTTCCATACAGCTATTAATGGTGCACAAGCAGAGCCGTCTTTCCCATAGGGCTTAGTGGCTCATTGCACCAGTGCGCTGGCCTCTCAGGGGCGCCCCAGTTAGTGGGGGAGCTGTGCGGCTTTGCCGGCGGCCTCCCCTTTCCCTGCACACCGCCAGCTGCTCCCCACCAACCATCTTTCCTTTCTGCCCTCCTTGGCCTGCCCCCCTCTGCAGGCGGGCACATTGGTGCTGCTGCTGCTGCTTGTGCTGCTCCCACAAATGCTTTGCGGCGTTCCAGAGCCCCGTTCGCATCCAGAAGCAAATGTAACTAGTGACGGCACGTCTGTGCACGTGCGCGTCGCTTTTCGCCGCTTCTGCGCATGATGTCATTTTGAGCATCTGCGCATGCGCAAGCAGCGAAACCCGGAAGTAACGCACTCCGTTACTTCCGGGTTGCTGCGGAGCGCAACTCGAATGCACTCAACATGAAGCATATTCAACACGAGGTATGACTGTACTGCCAATCTTAAAGAAGCTCTACCTGAAACCAATGTTTTGTGATAGCTATCAACCAGTTGTGCCAGTAGTGATGTATGGAAGTGAGAGCTGGACCATAAAGAAGGCTGTTCGCCGAAGAATTGATGCTTTTGAATTATGGTGCTGGAGGGAGACTCTTGAGAGTCCCATGGACTGCAAGAAGATCAAACCGATCCATTCTTAAGGAAATCAGCCCTGAGTGCTCACTGGAAGGACAGATCCTGAAGCTGAGGCTCCAATACTTTGGCCACCTCATGAGAAGAGAAGACTCCCTGGAAAAGACCCTGATGTTGGGAAAGATTGAGGACACAAGGAAAAGGGGACGACCGAGGACGAGATGGTTGGACAGTGTTCTCGAAGCTACCAACATGAGTTTGACCAAACTGCGGGAGGCAGTGGAAGACAGGAGTGCCTGGCGTGCTCTGGTCCATGGCGTCACGAAGAGTTGTTTAGTTAACAACTAAACAACAACAACAATCAATCAATCAATCAATCAATCAGTTGTAAATACCCTGGGGTGTTTTTTTTGGGGGGGGGTTAGGGTTAGGGTCTTGGTTGCCCTCCTCTGCACACATTCTAGCTTGTTGGGGGAAAAGAAATGTTTTTCAACGTTTGGTATGATGCAGGGCCAACCAGAGGGAAGGAAGCAGACCTGTGGCTCCAGGTCCATTGAAAGGGGGCTGCAGGTAGGGAGAGGATATATTTCCACTCCTTATACAGTCTGTACTTATATAACTGTATTCCCTTGTTGCGGAGTCTATAAAAAGCATGGGGGGGGCAGGGAACCAACTAGGAAGTGGGGGGAAAGAATGGAGCCTCTGTGGTTCTACTAATGCCATCAGGTTTGTTTATTGAAAGGCAGGTTTAAAGGTGCACAGGTCATAACCATGGTTCCTGCTAGTTGCATAGCCCCTTTGGGGATGCATGAAAGAGGAATACACAGTCTGAGCAGGAGCGTTTGGTTTTCCCATGCGAAAAGAGGTTCCGCTCCCACTGCTCTTTGCTACAGAGAAAGTAGGTTAAAAGAGTGTTCGGGCTGTGCAGTTGAGCATTCAGGAAAAGCAAGGCATTGAAAAAGCTACGGTGTGTGCAGTCCAGTTATTGGGCTGTCTTGTTTCTCCTCTCTCCCTGCAACATTTCAAACACATTCCTTCGCTAGATGGACTCCAACTTCCCCTCAGCCCCAGTCAGTGTGGTCAATGGTCAGGTAAGATGGAAAATAAGATGGAAAAATCTAACCAGGTTAGAAGCCAAAGGTATCAAAACAGCTGGGGATTTTAAAGGATTGCAGAACACAAAATGCGTGCCATACCGGAGAGCTCCTACTCCATAAATGAATACCAGTTGGAGGCACAGCTTTCCTAGATCTTTGCTCTACAGTTTCCTTAGCCTGACATTTTTTTTAAAATAATATTTATTAGTTTCAAAGAATTACAAAAATATAAGTAAAAAAACAACAACAGAAAATACAAAATACAAATACAAATAAAAATAAAAACAATTAAAAACAAATCGATCTTTCCATATCTTATCTTTCATTTGCTTGTTTCCCTGACCTCCTCACACCTCCCTTTTTTGTATTCTAATTCAGTTAATTGTTTCAGCAAATCCTTTCCATTTTTACTTTTATCTTAATAATTTATCTTAATATATTGTATCTTTACATTCTCACCTATTCATAATCCAGTTTTACTTAATTCTGTAACATTACTGCTATGACCACCTATCTTCATTCCAACATCCTTCTAACATTCCTTAATTTTACAATGTTTCTGTAAATAGTCTTTAAATTTCTTCCATTCTTCTTCTACCAACTCTTCTCCCTGGTCTCGGATTCTGCCAGTCATTTCCGCCAGTTCCATGTAGTCCATCAACTTCATCTGCCATTCTTCCCGGGTGGGTAAATCTTGTGTCTTCCAATACTTTGCGATGTGTATATTCTTGCTGCTGTTGTTGCATACATAAAGAAAGTTCTATCCTTCTTTTCCTTAGCCTGACATTTAATCCAGCCCCACTCTGCTCATTTTTGAAGCGACCCAACAAATCTGCGGGAATCATAAAAGGTAGAGGAAAGCAGAATTTCAGCAGAAGCGGCTCCCTGCCTAGCCTACAACCTACAGCTGTGTTTCGTTTCAGAAATATGAATGCCTGAAGTGGGGCAGTAAGAGCTGTGCATCCATGTGTTCAGTACGAAATCGGAAGGAGTCTCTGTCAAGACAACTGTGTGCTCTGAGGGTTCTCCCTTCCATATTCAGGAACTTGAACCCAGGGGTGAAACTAGGCTTTATTTCACCTGGGTCAAAGACCCAGTTTGACAAAACCAACCAACCAACCAACCAACCAACCAACCAACCAACCCATGGGCCAGCAGCGGGATATTGTAGATAGTTTTCACTCAGGTCCACATATGCAAATAAGGGATTGAAAGTGACGTTCAGTGATTGGATAGTTACAGAAAGTGGTTACTGTTGCATTGTAGTGGAGCTCTATATAAGCAGGCTGGCTGAACCCTTCAGCTCAGTTCTGTTCTGGCCTCAGTTCTGTTCTAAGAGCTGTTTGAAGAATCGCTGTGTTGTCTGATATGTTCACACACAACTTAACACCATGTGCATTTGTGTGCACATACACACACAGGCTGGGAGCCTCAGCAGTGCCCCTCTGGAGACTTCACCCAGGGAAAAAAACAACAACAGCTAGCCCTGTCCCCTAGTTATGGCACTGCCCTAACCCTCTCCTTATAATGTAAAAGATAAAGGACCCCTGGATGGTTAAGTCCAGTCAAAGGTGACTATGGGATTGCAGTTCTCACCTCGCTTTCAGGCCGAGGGAGCCACCGTTTGTCCACAGACAGCTTTTCCAGGTCATGTGGCCAGCAGGACTAAACTGCTTCTGGTGCAACGAGACACCATGATGGAAGTCAGCGCACACAGAAATGCCATTTACCTTCTCGCCACAATGGTACCTATTTATCTACTTGCACTGGTGTCCATTCAAACTGCTAGGTTGGCAGGAGCTGGGACTGAACAACAGGAACTCACCCCATCGTGGGGATTCCAACCGCTGACCTTCTGATCTGCATGCCCAAGAGGCTCAGTGGTTTAGACCACAGCACCACAAGGCTAAAGGGTAGACAGTGTTTCCTCCAGATGTTGTCAACCTTCAGCTCCCATCAGCCCCAGTCTGCATGGTCAGGGATTATGGAAGCTGTAGCCTTATAGCATCTGGAGAGCATCACATTGCCTGCCCTTGAAGCACTCAGAATTTGCACACACAGGCTTGTCCATGCCAGGCACGGTGCTTTTCTCAGAATTCCTGATCCTGCGCATAAAGCCTATGAACATCACTTGCACGGACAAAGGAACTTCCATGCATGGGTAAGGAGCAGGATGTGCTGTCACAAATCCACTTTTCCCCAAACCACACACACACAAACACACACACACACACACACACGAGCAAACAACTTCACTCTTCCTGTATTTCTCATGTAGCACCTTTTAAATGTTCAAGGATCCATCACACACACTTTGAATTCATCCAGTATTCTTACTCTTCCATTCTCTCTCTTAAGAGGAAGAAAAACAGACAGTAGATTATTAATCAACTCTATTTTTAAAATTTTTTTTTGCAGATTGCCTGCAACGAAATTGCTTGGATAGATCCTTAAAATGAGGAGGGGGGGGAGTGATTCCCTAAGCAAAGATTTGCATATCCCAGCTCCTTCCTCTGGTGTATATATTGTTTCACGCAGAGGGATTTGAGCATTCTCAGCCAAGTTAATAACAGAGGCAACAAGATTCATGTGACATGT